>CM053793.1:629245159-629496743 GCA_028749045.1 Cupressus sempervirens
GTGTATTGGAATATTTAGAATAATTGAGAGGTGGGTGAATCAGTTATCCAAGTTCCAAATGCAAAAATAAGACTTTTCATTAAAGCATAAAAGTGGAAAGTTGAATAAAATTGCTAATTCCTTGAGCGAAGAAGAAATTTGTTGATAGAGATGAGAGTTGAGGTACTTGGTTTTGATGATTAGAAGCATTTATATGAGACTGATCTTAATTTTTTCTTAATTTTGTAGAACATTGGAAAGCTTGTAAAGAACATAAAGTGTATTGGAATATTTAGAATAATTGAGAGGTGGGTGAATCAGTTATCCAAGTTCCAAATGCACAAATAAGACTTTTCAATACTTATCATATATCTTTGCATGCATTCATTAGATCATCCCGTATCTTAAACTTTTGCATATTATTGTCCTAGGTCAAAATAACTTTGCAGAATTGTAAACATAAGTAAACACAAAATCATTCATATAATTTTACACAAGTATTTAACATGCAAACCCAATTTGTGAAAAAACACTAGTATTATGCTACCAATTTTCACTGTTCTGAAGTGAGCACTATGAGGAGCCAACCTTGTTAAAGGTTACAATACACACTATTAAATGTGACCTAGTTAAAGGATTTTAATAACTATATTAGGAGTAAGCCTTGTTAGATGAGTTTAGAACATTCCATTAAAATGTCACTTGGTTAAAGGATTTACTCATGACTGCTAGGTAAACATCAATCTAAAAGATTTATCTAGTAACAACAAGAGTTGTTAGAAAGTAACAATGAGACTTGATCTGATAATAAAACAACTCACTTGTAGACTATAGATCTCATATTTATTTCTCCATTCTAATTGGCATTCATCACCTTTGACTCTAAAAGCTTGTTCATTCTTCAAGCCTTTATCTTCTTAATCCTTCTTGCTTAGTATGTCAACTTTAGATCCATTCCTTCGGCCATCATATGAAGAAACTATTAGAAGATTGGTTGGAAGCATGAATTTTGATAATATTCCTATGGGGGTGTATTGTAGATATGTTACTATAATGATATGTTACATTCATGACTAAGTTTGTCATTGATGTCAACATAGCAATTTAATGTGGTATATAATAGAAGAACAACAAAAAGACCAAGTTGGTATGCATGACTAGTTGAGTATTCTAACTAGTTGAGGTTATGGGAGTTATATTTGAGTATCTAGTATATGAAGTTAACATCAAAAGAAGAAATGATAAGTTTGGAAGAAGTTATGTAATTTTGGGTGATGTTTGTTGTGAGATAGAGTTTATAGAGGCATGTTTTGGTAAACTTGTTAAATCTCTTAGCAGAGTTATTATTCTAAGAATCAAGGTTGAGGATGTGAAGAAGACATGTTGATGATGACATGGGTAAACTCACTTGTCAGAATATTATGTGTATGAAAAGTTATTCAAGTTGTAAGGAGGAAGATTAATGTTATCCCTAAGTGTAACATGTTCTTAATGTGGTCCTATAATAACTAATTGAAAAGGTTTGATAGCTGACTCAAGGAATTTTATCATGGACTCAATAAAAGGGAAGGACATTTTTCTTTATCATAATATATGAGTGGATTTAGTAAAGAAGTAATTGTAAGTAGCAAAGAGAGCAGAATGAAAAGTTTAGTAGAGTAGAGCGGAGGTTAAGGAAACTTCATTACTAAGGTTTTTCTGAATGATTTGAGGTTTGATATTTGATTCTAAGGTTCATGACCTAGTCTAGAAGGTTTAATAGTGATTGGTTCAATTGATAGAAAAAAGGAAAGAAGAAAAAAACATTAAATTGCATGATTGAAAAGTGAGCTCTTCTTGTAGTTGAAATTGCATGTTTGGGTAGTGGGCTTTTCTTGCATATGTTGTACTACAACTCCTAATACAGTTGGAATCTCATAACAGGGACTCATTGTACTAAATTTTTTAATAGAATCCTAATAGGGTCCATCCTCTAACAAGGAATATTTATATTAGTACATCATCTTGCGGGCATCATTCCCACTATGGTTTTCCCTCTGATCAAGGGTTTCCCTAGTTAACATATATAGTGTAATTGTCTATGTACATCTATTTATGGTTGTTTAATTTGGTTGAATAGTTATATTTGGTGAAAGAAGATATATATTTTAATTGTTGTATAATTGATTTGATAAATAATTCACCCCCCCGCTCTCAATTATCTTGGTGGACTATTGTTTCTAACAATTGGTATCAGAGCATCAGGTTCTTCAAGATAAAGTTTAACAAATTTGGGAGGTCCATGGAAAGCATGTTTAGGAAAGACAGTCCTAAGTCTGGCAAAGGAAATTTCAACACCTGAATAGTGGAAATTCTTGGTGAGTTATCAGATTTATGTAAAGAGCAGAGTATTGAGTCTTCAGATCTAGTATCTTTTTGTTGTATATAGAAGAAAAGAAGTTCAAGCAAAGATAGATCTAAATCCAAAGAAGACATGAAGATAGAGGAAGGTATTAATCTACTTAAAAAGAGAGAACTAGAAGGTATGAATTTTTTTTTTGTTAGACATGTGAAGAGTTTGGTCATTTTTCATTCAAATGTCCTAAGAGAATAAGGAAAACTAGAAAGAGTTTGATTTTTGATCAAGTTCAAAAATTTAAAGCAAGTATGGAAGAGTATTTAATAACTATGATAATGAGCCTAGATTGGTTAATAAAGAAGAAGTAAAAGAAGAGACATCTTTAGTGACTATTATGGAAAGTTAAAATGTGAGAATTGATAAGAAAATTAGGATACAGGAGAGA
The DNA here is from genome assembly GCA_028749045.1 of Cupressus sempervirens. Lineage (NCBI taxonomy): Eukaryota > Viridiplantae > Streptophyta > Pinopsida > Cupressales > Cupressaceae > Cupressus > Cupressus sempervirens. Next base: position 629,247,922 of record CM053793.1, read on the forward strand.
ATAGTTGATTAAAATTCAGATAATGATGTTGTTTCTAAGCCAAGGAATGATGAAGTATTTCTTGAGACTAATAATGATTTTTAGAATGAAGGAGAGACAAAGTAGGAACAAAGCTTGGAATCTTCATTAGAGCCAAGAGTTGAGATAGCAACTCCTACTTCAAGAAAGAATATGATAAAGATTGACCCATCGAAGCATATCATTAGAAGCAAGGATAAAGGTGTGATGCAGGAGCATCAAGAGGTATAAGGGCAAACCCGTGTCACCATAAAATGTACTTAGACTTAGTTTTTGTTTCATGTGTTTTCATTTTTGGATAGCCCTTTGGGTCAAATAAAGGTTCCAACTCTCACAATTCCACTATCAGTGTTCTAGGTTAGAGTTTTGGAACACCTTGGAATACATGTAAATGTCAAAAAAATAGGAGTATGTAATTGAGCCATAATTTTGATAAATTAGAGGGTGTAAATTGGCTAGATGAATGTAATTGTAATTTAGAGCATTCCATAAAAAGAATCAGGTCAAAAGGCCCCATGGTTTGAAAGTTATCATAGTTTTTCAGTTTTTACAGACCTCCTAATAATGCTTCAAAGTCAAGTTAGGAGCATTAAATGACCTTGAATAGGGCTTAAAAATGGGGGATGAGCACAATTTGTCCATAGGGCTATAGAGCCCTTGGAGAGCTTTCTGAAAATGTAAATGGTTTTTCAATCGGAGCTATGGTTCAAAAGTTATGCCTCTCAAAAGTTTGATTACTATTTCTGGATTATTCTAATTTTGTGCTGACTTCTAATGCAACTTCTAAAGCCTTCTATTTGGTCAGTGGATGCCAACTAGCACTTTCTAGAATGTATTCCTAATCCTTAACCCTTTGAGGTCTATTTAAGAACATTTCTAGCATTGTAAAAGGCAGTTCAGAGTGGAGTTTGAGAGAAGGTACTGGGAGAAGAATTTATCTCCACATTTATGCTATTGTAAGCCCATAGGGCATGTTTTGAAGTCTATTTTCTCTATACTGAATGTACTAGCATATTTTCACAGTTAATAAAATTTTCCCTTTCCTATTTTATCCACTTTGTGCTTGGGTTGTGTACCCATCAAGTGGTATCAGAGCATACCTTTGTCAGTAGTAGCAGAGTGTACCTCCATCAAGTGGTATCAGAGTAGGTTTTTTTGACTGTGTAGATAGAGCACCGACTATGAGGTAGTTTGCACTAGGACTGTGTGGTTATGAGTTTAAATTAAGAAGATGCCTCCACAAAGACATCATGGTGGAAGGGCTGGAGCTATTAATCTTGAGGAGGTTAGATCCCTCTAAAGGCAGGTACAAGTGTTGTAGGAGGAGCTCTGTAGAGGAACAAATGTTACGGCAGGTGATGAAAGTGAGGACGATAATGAAGAAGAACAAATTGGACTAGAAGTGGAAGTTGATGGGAAAGTTTTGAATTAGGCAGAGAATAGGCATTTTATGACCATTACTAAGTTTTGGAAAAGACCTACAATTGATGTCGGTGTATTTTTAGGAAATCTGAAACTAGTTGAGTTGATCAACTGGATCAATGAACTAGAAGAGTACTTTGACTATGACGATATCAGGGATCCAGATAGGGTTAAGTTTGCAATGGTCAAACTGAAAGGACATGCCAAAATTTTGTGGCACTTGGTTCAATTGGAAAGAAAGAGAAGAGGGAAGGAGAAGATCACAAGGTGGGGTCGCATGGTGGACAAACTAAAGAAGCAGTTCATTCCTATTGACTACAAGCTTGATTTGTTTAAGAAGATGCATGGGTTAAAGAAAGTAGGAAAATTAGTCCAAGAATATACAAAGGAGTTTTATCGACTTCTGATTAGAGTGGGGCATGCAGAAGCAAATAAGGAGAAGCTTTCTCGTTATATCAGTGGGTTGCAACCTAGCATCCAGGAGGAATTAAGTCTGGTACGAATGACTAGCATTGAGGAGGCATACTAGTTTTCCCTACAAGTTGAAGAGAAGCTAAATAAAAGGTTTGAATGGAGACAAAGAGGTCATGGTCAAGGATGAAGGGGTATTGGTAGGTCATTTGGAGGCCGAAATGAAACCCAAAAGAAAAATGAAGATGTGGGTACTAGCAGGAACCAGAGGAACGAGGGTTTCAACCACTCCCGTGATCAAGACTTTGGAAATCAAAGAGGAAGAGGTAGAGGACATGGAAAATTAAGAGGAGGCTTCCACAATACCTATTTCCATTGCAATAAAGAAGGTCATCATGCCTTTGAATGCCCTCAACGATAAGGAAGGATAGATAGGAGAGTTGAGGGTCAAGCTAGGGTTGCTCATGTGGATGAGGATGCACAATCATCACATTCAGAGGATGCAAAAAGAGGAGAGACTTTAGTAAATGAAAGGGTCCTACTAAGTGGTGAGATTGAACTAGGATAAAGGAGGAGTTTATTCTGTACCAGGTGCAAGTGTGAGGATAAATATTGTGATGTGATCATTGATGGTGGTAGCACTGATAAGTTAGTATTAGAGGAGATGGTCTCTAAGCTAAAGCTCAAGAGGGAGAAACACCCCCAACCCTATCAGATTGCTTGGGTGAAAGATGATCATAAGGTCCTAGTAAGTGAACAATGTTTAGTGAAGTTCAAAATTGGGAGTTACCATGATGAAGTTCTCTATGGTATTATTCCAATGGATGTTTGCCATCTATTGTTGGGTAGACCATGGCAGTTTGATAGGCATGTAGTACATGATGGTCATCCAAACACATACTCTCTAACAAAGGATGGAGTTTTCCACAAACTGAAGTCCATGAAAAAGGAAGGTGAAAAGGTACGTAGCAGTGCTAGGATTTGTCTTGATGATTGAAGGAATTTTTTAGATGGCATGAAACATCAGTGTATGTGCTATGCTTTGATTCCTAGGAAAGATACAGAAGGTAGTAGTGAAATACCACTTGAAGTTTCAAATTTACTAGGTGAGTTTGGAGATATCATCTCTAATAATTTTCTAGAAGGATTGCCACTGGTAAGGCAAATCAGTCATTAGATAGATTTAATCCCAGGAGCTAGTTTTCCTAACAAGGCTACTCATAGGATGACTCCTACTGAAACTGAGGAGCTAAATAGATAGGTTCAGGAGCTATTGAGGAAGGGGTTGATTCGAGAGAGCCTGAGTCCATGTGCAGTACCTACAGTACTGGCACCAAAGAAGGATGGAGAGTGGAGAATGTGTATAGACTCTTGAGCTATAAATAGGATAACCATCAAGTATCGATTTCCTTTGCCAAGAATGGATGATCTTATGGACTGCTTGAGTGGAGCTTAGTACTTCACAAAGATATATCTCAAGAGTGGCTATCATCAAATATAGATACAAGAAGGAGATGAGTGGAAAATAGACTTCAAGACCAAGGAGGGTCTTTATGAATGGTTAGTCATGCCCTTTCGATTGACGAACACCCTAAGCACCTTCATGCGGCTTATGAATGAGGTACTTAAGAAGTTCTTGGAAAAATTTGTTATTGTCTATTTGGATGATATTTTAATTTTCAGCAAGACTTTGGAAGAACATTTATTATATATTCGTAGCATTCTTGAGAGGTCGAGGGAAGAGAAACTGTTAATTAATCTGAAGAAGTGTACCTTTGCTAAAAAGGAATTAGTCTACTTGGGGTTTGTTATATCACCTGAAGGTCTCAAAATGGATCCAGAGAAGGTAAAAGCCATCTTGGAATGGTCTACTCCAAGGTCTACTACTAAGGTAAGATCATTTCATGGTTTGGTTAGTTTTTATAGGAAGTTTATTAAGAATTTCAAAGGCATATGTGCACCCCTGACTGACACAATAAGAGGGGATAGAAAAGAGTTCAAATGGACTATGATAGCTGCGAAAAGTTTTGAAATGTTGAAGAAGAAGGTGACAGAACAACTTGTGTTGGCACTTCTAGATTTTAGAAAGGTGTTCCAGGTGGATTGTGATGCTAGTGGTAGTGCTATTGGGGCTATATTAAGAAAAGAAGGTAAGCCTATTGCATATTTTAGTGAAAAATTGAATGGTGCAAAAAAGAAGTATTATATTTATGATCAAGAGTTCTATGCAATAGTTCACGCCTTAAAGAAATGGAGGCATTAATTATTGCCGAAGGAATTTGTTTTGTATAATGATCATCAGGCATTACAGTACCTAAATAGCCAAGGTAAATTGAATTAGAGGCATATGAAGTGGGTAGAGTTCTTGCAGAGCTATATGTTTGTGTTGAAGCATAGAAGTGGAAAATCTAACAGGGTTGCAGATGCATTAAGTAGGAGGCAGTTGTCGCTTACAGTAATGCAGGTTGAAGTAGTTGGGTTTGATGAACTCAAGAATCTATATGCTGAGGATCCTAATTTTTCTGAAGCATGGAAAGCTTGTAAAGAGCCTGTTGTTGTAGATAGAACCAAATGGCTAGACTATTTGATTCAAGATGGTATGTTGTTCAAGGGTAGTCAATTGTGCATTCCAAGGAGTTCCATGAGGTAAAATCTGATTAAGGAGAAACACAGTGGAGGAATGGCAGGACATTTTGGTTGGGATAAGACCATTTCCATTCTCAAAGAACATTATTTTTGGCCTCAAATGTCATAGGATGTGAAGAAGTTTGTACAAAATTGCTAGGTTTGTGAATTGGCCAAGGAATTTAGTCACGATACTGGACTATATCAGCCTTTGCCTATTCCATCAAAGCCATGGGAGGACATAAGTATGGATTTTGTTCTTTGATTTTTGAGGACACAAAGGGGTAATGACTCAGTATTTGTGGTGGTTGATAGGTTCTCCAAAATGGCACATTTCATTCCATGCCATAAAACTCATGATGCTATCCATATTGCAGACTTGTTTTTCAGAGAGGTGGTAAGACTACATGGTCTCCCAAGGAGTATAGTTTCTGATAGAGATACTAAAATTGTGTGATATTTCTAGAGAACATTGTGGAAGAAGTTGAGAATAGACTTGAAATTTAGTTTCACACATCATCCGCAGACTGACGGCCAGACAAAAATGGTAAAGAAAAGTCTGGGCAATTTATTGAGATGTTTAGTTGGGGATAAGCTCAAGGGGTGGGATTTGATTCTACCACAACTAGGGTTTGCTTACAATAACTCTATAAATAGGAGTACTGGTAGATCACCATTCCAAATTATATATGGAAGTAGCCCAAGGACTACATCAGAATTGAGGAAGATCAAGCAAGGGGAGCAGACAAGTGCTGAAGTTGAAGAATTTGCTGAACATATCAAGCGTTTACATGAGGAGGTCTAGGCACACATTACCAAGATGAACCGATAGTATAAAGCTAGGGTGGATCAAAGGAGAAGACATAAGGAGTTCTGAGTAGGGGATCTAGTCATGGTACACTTAAGTAAAGAAAGATTTCTAGCCAGTATTTACAACAAGCTAAAGATGAAGAAATTTGGTCCCTATAAAATTTTGAAGAAACATGACTTAGGAAATGCATATGAAGTAGAGTTTCCAGATGAAATTCAAATTTCTCCTATTTTGAACATTGCAGACTTAATAGAGTATCATGATGATGGTGCAGATGAGGAGCTGATGTTAGAGCCATGTCCAATTCCTACTTCTAAGAAGGAGGAGATAGAGGAGATTTTGGATAGTCGTGTAGGTAGGAGTACCAAAAATAGGTAGTATGATGAGTATCTGGTTAAGTGGAAAGGCTGACCTATTGAGGACTCAACCTAGATATCAGCAGCTGAGGTTTTCCATTTGGGATTTCCTCTACCATTCATAAAATGACAGGGTCACTTTTCAATCTACCCTAGGTGTTTGATGCAGGAGCATCCAGAGGTATAAGGGCAATCCTGTGTCACCCAAAAAATGTACTTAGACTTAGTTTTTGTTTCATGTTTTTTCATTTTTGGATACCCATTTGGGTCAAATAAAGGTTCCAACTCTCACAGTTCTACTATTAGTGTTCTAAGTTAGAGTATTTGAACACCTAGGAATACGTGTAAATGCCAAAAAAATAGGAGTATGTAATTGAGCCATAATTTTGGTAAATTAGAGGGTGTAAATTGGCCATATGAGTGTAATTGTAATTTAGAGCATTCCAGAAAAAGAATCAGGTCAAAAGGCCCCATGGTTTGAAAGTTATTATAGTTTTCAGTTTTTGGAGACCTCCAAAGAATGCTTCAAAGTTAGTTAGGGGCATTAAATGACCTCAAACAAGGCCAAAAGATGGGGTAAAATCACAACTTCTCCATAGGCTATAGAGTGTTTTGAGAGCTTTTCAAAAATGTAAACAGTTCGTCAATCGGAGCTACGGTTCAAAAGTTATGCCTCTCGGAAGTTCGGTTACCATTTCTGGATTCTTCTAATTTTGTGCCGACTTCTAATGCAACTTTTGGAGCCTTCTATTTGGTCAGTGAATGCCAACTAGCACTTTCTAGAATGTATTCCTAATCCTTAACCCTTCAGGGTCTATTTAAGAACATTTCTGGCATTGTAAAAGGTAGTTCGGAGTGGAGTTTGAGAGAAGGTACTAGGAGAAGAATTTATCTCCAGATTTATGCTATTGTAAGCCCATAGGGCATGTTTTGAAGTCTATTTTCTTTGTACTAAATGTACTAGCATATTTTCAAAGTTAATAAAATTTTCCCTTTCCTGTTGTGTCCATTTTGTGCTTGGGTTGTGTCCCCATCAAGTGGTATCAGAGCATACTTTTGTCAGTGGTAGTAGAGTGTACCTCCATCAAGGTGTGATGTCAAGAAGAAGACTCAATGGAGAAATATTTTTCATATCTCAAGTTGAACCAAAGAATGCAAATGAAGCATGTAAAGATGTTTATTGGAAACAAGCTATGAAAGAGGAATTGGATTAGATAGTAAAAAATGAGACATGGGAATTTGTCCCTAGACAAGTAGACAAGAATGTGATAGGAACTAAATAGGTATTTATGAACAAGATGAATGAAAAAGCAGAAGTTGTAAGGAACAAAGCAAGATTGGTACATGTAAAGGTTACTCACAACAAGAGGAATAGACTATGATTAGAACTATGCTCCAATGGCTATAATAGAAGCAATAAGATTATTCTTAGCCTATGCAGCATAGAAGAAATTCAAAGTATATTAGATGGATGTCAAGTCAACATTTCTAAATGAAGAACTTGAAGAAAAGGTATACATTGAATAGCCTAAAGGATGTCCTTTGACAGATGACAAAGACATAGTATGCAGACTGAAGAAAGCACTATATGGCTTGAACCAAGCACCCAAAGCCTGGTATGCAAGGTTGGAAAAGCATTTGACAAAGCTTGAATATAAAAATGGTATAGTAGATAGTAATCTATAGTGGAAAGAAATTGATGATGTTTTGATGGTTTTGGTAATATTTATTGATGACATCATATTTGGACGAAATGATGAAGAAAGTGAGAATTTTGTAGAAGAGATGAAGAAAGAATTTGAGATGAGTGTGATAGGAGAAATGGAATATTTTCTATGATTGTAGATTGTACAAAATAAAGAAGGAATCTTTATTTTTTAGACTAACTTCTTGAAGGATTTACTAAAAAGGTTTGGTTTGGAAAATTGTAAACCGACTGAAACACCTATGGTAACCAGACACAAATTATCTACAAAGGATGAGACACCTATTATTGAGTAAAAGAAGTACAAATCTATGATTGGAGGCTTGCAATATTTGACTCGCACAAGGACAGATATAGATAATGCAATTGGAATTGTTGCATGATTCCAAGTTGATCCTAGAGAAGCACATTATGCAATAGTAAAAATTATATTTAGATATATGAAGGGAACATCAGAGTTTAGATTGTGGTATGATAGATCTAATGATTTTACTGTAAGCGCTTATACTAATTCTAATTAGATAGGTAGTATGGATGATAGAAAGAGCACTAGTGGTGAAGCCTTCTTTCTTGGTGGAATATTGGTTTCTTGGTTTAGCAAGAAGTAGGATTGTACATCACAAAGTATAGGAGAAGAAAAATAAGTTATAGTAGCAAACAATTGCAATCAAGTTATTTGGATGAAGTAGATGCTAAAGGATATAAGGATAGAAATCAGTGAGCCTATTGTCATACATTGTTATAACACAAGCATGGTAAATATTTTTAAGAATCCAATGTTGCATTTGAAGACTAAGTACATTTTTATTAAAGAGACTTTTGAGTATTTTTGAGGTATGCTTAGGGTTATGCCTCTCCCTATTTTAGAGTAGAAGATGGAAGATTGCATCAGTACAATGTAAAAAAGAACCATTATTGTCTGGACTAAATGCTAATGCTTCCTATATGTGAGAGTATCTGTGATGGACAAATCCATCTAGAACTCTTGTTGATGTTTTCTTGATTAGTTTCTTTGGATGCTTGAGCTAGTAAGAATCAGTTGTTGCAAATTTTGATGCAAAGATGTTAGTTGATGAAACCTTTGACATTGATGTCAATGGTGGAGAAGTATTGCATGAACAACATAATGAGGGATATGTTCAACATGGAATGATAGTTTGATGAAAATAAAATTTAAGTATATCAATTAGGGAGGGTATGTATCAATTGGGAGAATGATTGATGAGGAGGATGTGAAAAGAAAGATTGACAGTCTTTTTTTGGTATTCTTGGAACTAAATGTTTTTCATCTATGTTTCCATCAATATCAAAGAGGGAGATTGTTAGAAGATTGGTTGTAAGCATGAATTCTGATGATGTTCTTATGGGGGAGTATTGTAGATATGTTACTATGATGATATGTTACATTCATGACTAAGTTTGTCATTGATGTCAACATAGCAATTTTCTATAATATCTGACAGAAGAATTGCAAAAAGATCAAGTTGGTATGGACATCTAGTTAAGTATTCTAATTAGCCAAGGTCATGGGAGTTACATTTGAGTATCCAGTATATGCAATTAATGTTGGAAGAAGAAATGATAAGTCTGGAAGAAGTTATGTAAGTTTTGGTGCTATCTATTTTGAGATAGAATTTATAGAGGCATGTTCTGGAAAACTTGTTATATCTCTTAGAAGATTTTTTATTCTAAGAATAAAGGTTGAGGATATGTAAAAGACATGTTGATGATGCAATGGGTAATCTCCCTTGCCAAGATATCATGTGTACAAAAAGTTATTCAAGTTGCAAGGCGGAAGATTAATGTTATTGCTAAGCATAACTTGTTCTTAATGTGGTCCTATAATAACTAACTGAGAAGATCTAACAATCGACATAGGAAATTTTATTATGGACTTAGTATAAAGGAAGGACATTTTCCTTTATCATAATATATGAATGGATGTAGTGAAGAAGTAATTGTAAGCAACAAAGAGAGCATAATGCAAAGTAGAGCAGAGTAGAGCGAAAGTGAAGGAAACTTCATTGCCAAAGTCTTTTTGAGTGATCCAAGGTTTGATATTTGGATCTAAGGTTTGTGACCTGATCTACAAGGTCTGACAGTGATTGGCTTGGTTGATAGAACAAAGGATACAAGAACATAATAGTAGATTGCATGATTGAGTGGTGAGCACTTCTTACAGTTGAAATTGCATCCTTGGGTAGTGATCTCTTCTTGCATACAGTGTACTACAACTCCTAACAGGTTTGCACAAATCCTAACAAGGTTGTCATCTTTTAACAAGGATTCAAAGTCTCCTAATAGAGACTCATTGTACTAAATGTTGTAATAGGCTCCTAACAGGGTCCATCATCTAACAAGGAATATTTATATTAGTACATCATCTTGTGGGCATCATTCTCACTAGGGTTTTCTCTCTGATCAAGAGTTTCCCTAGTTAACATATCTAGTGTAATTATCTATGGGCATCTTATTATGGTTTTTGTTTACTTTGGTTGAATGGTTAAGTTTGGTTAAAGAAGATATATATTTCAATTATTGGATATCTGATTTGATAACTAATTCACACCCCCCCCCCCCCCCCCCCGCCTAGTTATCTTGGTGGTCTATTGTTTCTAATGGCAATACCTCTAGACTCCTTATTTTTCTCTAGTTCACACTCTTGACCTCATTGTTTCTGGCCTATTATCTCCTTATATAGATAATTTTGATCTTTTTCCACTTAATCCCAATCATCCATCTTAGGTTTAGGTAAGATTAATTGAATCTACCCACTTTTTCATTTAGTTCCCTCTAGTAACTTCTCCTACAATCCTCTTTGAATTCACCTAAAAATGTTATATCTTCAATTCTATGACACCAAATCATCATACTTATATTCAACATGCTTCACACAATTCAAAAAATCAATTATGTTAGCTCAAATTCATCAAATATTTGATCAAACTCATTTTACTATCACTTGACAATTACATATTGTTTGCTTAGAAAACACTATCTTCTAATGCTCAGTCAACACTAGGTTGCTCAGCATTAACTAATTCTTTTCTTGATCACTATTGTCACTCTTTGATGCTTAGCACATACTATATTTTACTCATTCACTACTAATTTAGTTTTCTTGACACCTAATGAAATTACTCATTTAGGCTTGGCAAACACATTTGTTCACTTAGTCTTCTTCTTGTCTTTTTTAAGGTATCCCTCCATTACAACCTCAAGTAGATAAACAATAAACTATATAATCAATGTCTTACTTGGTCTTAGTGCTCCTTATATACACCATATAACTCAACCTCTCTCTAGGTACTCTTGTTGTCCTTTCTTTCAAATTATCTTCATAAATCATCCAACTCAAAGATTTCAGACCAAATTAGCAATTGTCTCACCAACAAGTAATCGGTTTGACATCAGTGACAAAATAACAATTGTTCCATGATAGATTTAATCAATATCCTTCATTTATATACTTCAACAATCTTCTTTCTCAGCAAAATGAGTGAGTATTTCATTCAAGAAGACATGTTATTTAAGGGAATCTAGTTATGCATACCTAAGGGATCTATGAGAGAAAACATAATGAAGGAGAGAGATAGTGGTGGATTTGCTAGACATTTTGAGATTGAGAAGACAGTGAAATTGATTCCAAATAGATACTTTTGGGCACAAATTTATAAGGGTGTGCAGGAAATTGTTAGAAGTTGCAAAATTTGTCAAACAATAAAAGGAACTAGTCAAAATTTATGTTTGTAATCACCTTTACTAGTTTCAAATAAACCTTGGGAAGATATTAGCATGGACTTTGTTCTTGGTTTACCTAGAACTCAAAGGGGTAATGATTCTATCTTTGCTGTGGTTGATAGTGTTTTAAAGATGGCTCATTTCATACCTTGTAGGAAAACATATGATGCATTACATGTAGCTAGTTTATTCTTCAAGGAAGTGGTAAGATTGCATGGTTTTCCTAAAACTATTGTTTTAAACAAAGATACTAAATTTATGGATTGCTTTTGGAAGACATTTTTGAAAAAGTTGAATATTGATTTGACATTTAGTTCTACATTTTACCCTCAAATAGAAGGATAAACTAAATTTGTCAACAAAAGTTTAGGTAACTTATTGAGATGTTTGAATGGAGATAAGCCTACTAATTAGAATTTAGTTTTGTCACAAGTAGAGTTTTCATATAATAATTTTGTGAATATAAGTACTAAGAAAACACCATTTGGGATTGTTACTAGATTTTATCATAAGGGAACTGTAGAATTGATAGACTTGAGCATGGAAACAAACATGAGTGTTGGCGCTGAAGAATTTGTGATTTCGTGAAGAAATTACATTAGGATGTCAAAGATAACTTCAACAATAGTAATCTATTATATAAGGGATGAATGGATCAGAATAGAAGACATAAATATTTTGAAGTTGGTGATGAAGTAATGATTTACTTTAGGAGGAATAGATTTCCTGTTGGAACTTAGAGTAAGCTAAAAATGAAGAAGTTTGAGCCTTGTAAAATTTTGAATAAGTTTGAAAATGCTAGTGCTTTTGTGATTAAATTAACACATGATATGAATATTTCACCTATCTTCAACATTTCAAACATATATAAGTACAATACATTAGATTATGAAACATCTGATAAACTAGATTATCCTAAGAAACGAACTAAAGAAATTGAAAGAATTTTGGATACTATGATTAGTAAAAGCACCAGAATGAAATATTATTTGGAATATCTTGTTCATTGGAATCATAAACCATTTGAGGATAGTTCATGGATAACTTAAACTGAAGTGTACATGTTTGATCCCACTGGGGTCAATAGAAATTCTTGATGAGGACATCAATTCTTATTAACTTTGGGTGTCTAATGTAGGAGCATCTTAAGGCTTTAAGAAATTTTGAATCAAAGAAAATAATAATAAAATATTCCATGATTTATAGTTTGAAAGGTTAGGGATGTGTTTGAGACACATTTTTTAACCTTCTCCTATGAGTGCATAAGTATTGGATAGAACGTGTTGAAGTTAGAGTCATTTTACCTTGCTATTGGAGCTATATTTATTTTTTTCCATGTGCTATTTGTGCATCCTATAGACATTGATTGTTAATGAATCATTCTTCTCATATTTAGAGTCTTAAAGAGGACCTAGAATACTACCTATGTGTAAGAGACCAAGTCTTAATTCATCCAGAATTGGGACATATTGTTTTTTTCCTTGCGTATTAATTTTTAGCTAGTTTTGTGTAAAACATGGAGTTGTTCATCTTGTGTGGTTCAGTATGATGAAATGGGATCTTTCTAAGTTAGGTACATGTTCTTGGGTCATGTGTGGACCTAAATATAACATAGCATCAATTTTTTTTCAAATTTTCTATAGTTTTGGTTTACTCTTCCAAGGTTGAACCTATAATGTAATTGATTTCTTGTCTTGTGGACTTGTGGCTTAGCTAGCTACATAAGGAGCTTAGGTTGATGTAAAAAAAAAAATTCCACATCATTATAAATATAGATCATTATAATATCATATAGAATAAGATAGGATGCGAGCTTGGACACTGATTTTATAATTCATTGTATATGGTTGCAACCCAGAAGGCCTCATAGTCGGGTATGTTTAGAGTTATTTTATGAAAGTTAAATTATTAAATCAGTATAGTTGTGTAGAATCTAGTATCTAGTTCTCTTTTCTTGATTTAATTTTTATGTTTTTTCTATGTGTAACTCTAATTAGGGGATATTCATAGGTTTAAGTTGGACTCAATCCTCTTGAATCTACTCATTCTTATGTCATATGGGTTGTAATGAAAATTTTCCATCTTCTACCTATAATAAATTCTAATAAAGAATGTGTGTTACATCTAGAATATATCATCTATGTACCAAAATGCAATAAAAATTAGGAATCTAAGTTAGGGTGGGTGGTAAATTAGAGTGATAATAAAATAAGCGTATCTCTCAAAGTTCTCAATTTTTCCAACTAATTAACATTCGAACTTATATCTATTTCCATAGATAAAATCAAAAACTTTCATGGATGCACTCTTAAAAACACTTAATCTATAATAGCTAATTATCCTTTCACCCCAAAGGACTCTACATATTTCTTTTATTGATGATGTGTACCCACTAGATGATATCATATGTAATATTCCTACTACTCCATTTCATGAACAATATCCAAAACCTTTTGTACTTCAATCAATACCAACTCAAAGGAGTATAGAAAGTATGTACATACATATCCTTAAAGGGAGTTATTTCAACATAAGTTTGATATCAACTAGTATAGGAAAAATATACCAAATAAAAATAATTATCCTAATTATTCTAGCCATGCATGGAATGCATACATATAATATACTTCAAAACATGGTTCACTCTCTTAGTCTCACCATTTATTTCAGGGTCTTAAAATAAATTAAATTTCAACCAAACCCTCATAGCATAATGTAGAAACTTTAATAATACAAAAGTGGATACTAGGTCACATTTAGAAATGGTACAAGGAATACCATGCATGTGATATTATACAATAAGAAAATATCCGTGTACTCAAGATGTTATGTAGGAAGATTTGGTGGGAGGAACATGTCCTATATTTTTCCAAATATTAATGATTGTCATGATAGCATCATGTTGCTAAAAAGTGATAGGAAAAATTGCAATAAAATTCCCTTTAATTATATCACATTTTTAATCTAGAGTAAAATATAGATGAAGAAGTTTTCCTAGATGTTGATGTTCTCCCTTTAACCTCTAACAATCCAAGATTCTTGATACATTTTTTGTGATATAGCACATTATCCTAAAATGATATATGTGATTAAGATTTGAATGCATCTTCACAATGCCTATATGTTATTTTTAAGGTAGAGAATTAGCCTTATAAAAATTAAAACATGAAGGTCATTTTAAGAAGGCATATATATACAACTTTGATGTCATAACAGACCATTAGTCTCTAAGGAATAAATAGAAAATCTATCCTACGAAGATATCCTCAAACATATATTAGACTTGACCTTTAGGTATCAAGTATCTAATGAAATTCCCTATAGTGTCTCAATCCTAAAATGAAAAAATGTGAGTATGTACAAAATATCACCCTTTATTCTACTAAAATGATCATCAATTGGATTCTATTTTCCTTGAATAGACTGAAGATCAAATAGATACATAGGAGGGAAATTATTACAAATATTTCTTTATGACATTAAGGTTGGGATAATTCAACATGCTCTAAATATTGTGAAGATTATGAAATTCCTCAAAATGGTGACCTAAAAGGAATTTTTTCCACCTCATAAGAGCATGAACTATTAGAATATATAGTACACTGATATAACTGAGAGGGGAGTGGTCAATTAGTTATCCAACTAATAACACAATTATCAACCTTAAACAATCTTAACCATAAGAGCAATATCAACTAAAGCCATAATAAGATACTCATACATAATAAAATTAGATATGTTAACTAGGGAAACCCTTGATCAGAGGGAAAACTCTAGTGGGGATGGTACCCACAAGATGATGTACTAATATAATTATTCCTTGTTAGAGGATGGACCTTGTTAAGAGTCTATGAATACATTCAATACATATAAGTCCCTGTTAGGAGACTTTGAATCCTTGTTAGGAGATTCCAACCTTGTAAGGAGTTGTGTCAACCTTGTAGGAGTTGTGAAATATAGCTAGACCTACTACCCAAACAACTTCAAGGGAAAGACCAACGAATGCATTGTTCAAATGATCTCTATCTTATTCCTTGCTAAATAATAGAATCAACACTATATTGTTCATTCCTCTTCCTCTATCATGTCAACCAAATCTTTTCTCCTTCAAATCTTTTAAGTAGAACATGAACTACACATCCAATAATCCCTTGGATCGCTTACATGCATAAAGAAAATATACTAGTCCTTTTCATACAACACACTTTTTTCCATGATCACAATACTTCCATACATATGAAAAAAAGGGAAAACATCTTTCCTTTATACCATATCATTATAATAATTCCTTGAGTTAGCCTTGAGGCTTTTCTTAAGTAATTAAAATAAGATAATTGAATTAATTAAAATTACAGTAGCACTCTCAGCTCACATTATATACAAAACTTTCAACATGTGATACCAAAGCTTGACTACTCACTAACATCACCAATAGACTGTCCTTCATCATTGCTTGATTGCACATCTCTTCATTTTGTCTCCTATCAAGGATACAAAAACATCAAGAATTTCTTTCCCAATACTTTGTATCTGAACTACTCTCTATAAATCAAGTATAACTTCAGTGCATCTTTAACTTAGCTTCTGGGCACTTAACCACATCCTCAGGACACTATGTTGTATATGTCCATAATTGAACATAGCTAGACAATTAGACCATTATCCATACCATCATGATCTATGTCTGCTACTTTGCCAATCTTTACAAAAACAAAGCTATGTTGACATCAATGAAAAACATAGTCATGGATTCAACATATCAATACTCTCCAATGCTTAGGATACTCCCCCAAAGTAGTATCATTAGCATTCATGCTAAGAATTTCCCCCTTTGGTATTGATGACAACATAGATGAAAAACATCCAAGTTCCAAAAATATCAAGTTACAGTGTTTTTATATTATTTCTGACCAACTTCGTACTTTCTTACATTAACCTTTCTAAATCTCTCTAAATAAATATCACTCACCCATAACTTAGGAGTTCTTCTCATCCATACTCTCTCCTATGCCTTAGGAGATGTTGTTCATCCATATACTCTCCTCCATTGACATGAATGTCAAAGCTCTCAATCTTGGTCTTAATATTACAACCGGTTGTTACATAACAAATGTTACATCAACTACTCCAAGTCATCAACTAGCTCGAGTGTCCAAAGACACTATTTAATACCAAATACCAAGAGTCCTCACTAGATACTCCCCTGTATGGGAAGTGTCAACATTCAGTCTAGTCAAATAATAGTGCTTTATACTACTGGACTAATGCACTCTCTGCATCACCTACTCAGAAGTAGGCAAGGGAATAACCCTAAGCATACCTCTCAATTATTGAAAATTATCTTTAGGCAAAGGCTTTGTGAAGATATCTGCAATCTAATCTTTAGTACTCACTCAGACTTGATCTCTTTTTCTACTACTTTCTCTCTCAAAACATGATACTTCATTGATATATGCTTTGTATTTGAATGCAATATAGGATTCTTAGACATACTCATTATACTTGTGTTATCACAGTAAACAGTAACAGGTTCTTCAATCTCAATTTTGATATCCTTCAAAAAATAATCATCCACATAACTTGGTTATAGTTATTTGTTTCTACAACATACTCTTCCTCTACTATACTCTATGAGATACAATCTTGCTTATTGCTTAACCAAGAAACTAATCTTCCTCCAAGAAAGAATGATCCACCACTAGTGCTCTTTCTATCATCTATATTGCCTACCCATTTTGAGTTAGTATATGCACACAAAG
This sequence comes from Cupressus sempervirens, assembly GCA_028749045.1. Lineage (NCBI taxonomy): Eukaryota > Viridiplantae > Streptophyta > Pinopsida > Cupressales > Cupressaceae > Cupressus > Cupressus sempervirens. The sequence continues at coordinate 629,264,770 of CM053793.1, forward strand.
TGAAATTATTTGATTTGTCGTACCAAATTTCATAATTAGAAGTGCCTTTCAGATATATGAATATTCTCTTAACTTCTTTAAAATGATAATCCTTGTGATCATCTTAAAATCTTGCTATGATTCTAACTGCATTTTCTATATCTAGTCTCATGTGACTTAGATACTGCAAACCTCCAATCATTGATCTATACTTCTTTTTCTCTATTGCAGGTGTCTCATTTTTTTTAGATAACTTGTGACCAATTATCATAGGGATACCAACAAGTTCGCAACTTTCCAAACCAAAAATTTTCAACAAGTCTTTTAGGCCTTGTTTGGTTCCAAGAATTAGGAAGGAATAGGAAAATCTAAATTCTTGATTCACCAATCTAACATTTGTTTGCAAAATACAAAATTAGAATTCGAATTTTTCTACTCTAATTTAATCCCAAAATGAGCATAGTAGGATTCCTTAAAAAAAGGTGGAATAAGAATAACCTATTCTTATTCCAGTTGTTAGATTGCAGTGACTAATTAGGGAAGTACTATACATACTCCCTAATTCCTCAGCTGAAATGTTTTTTTGGGGCTGCTATATTGACATTTTATGGTTGACATGTTGTAACTAATTTTTAACACTAAAGAAGCAAAAAAACTTGTATAAAAGGGCTTAGGGTTAGGGATTATTTCATTGTGGGCAATGCAAAAATTTCTTCTTATAGTGGTATTGAGCTATGAGGGATTATGGATTATAATTAGGTTGTAATCACTGGATCATAATAATATTGGACTTGTTGTTTGGTGGATGTAGCCCAAGGATTGGGTGAACCACCTTAAATCTTGTTGTCATGTGTTCTCTTCTGTTCAATCTATTATTTTCTATTATTATTTATATTTTCATGTAATTATTATTTTTGTCTATGGTTTTATCCTAACAAGTTGTATCAAAGTGACATTTTTTTCAGTTATCCTCTACAGGAAAGTCTCATAGTTGAGTGGAAGTCTCACAGTTGAGTGGGAGTGATGGAAGACAAGGGTGAGCTAATGGTTGACAAGTTTAATGGGTAGAACTTTTAATTATGGAAGATGAAAATGGAAGACTATCTTTATCAAAAAGATTTATGGAAGTTGTTGAAAGCAAAAACCAAGAATTAGGGATCTATGACAAATGACAATAGGGATCTTTTAGATAGAAAGGCATTTGGAAGAATTTGATTATGCTTGGCACCATCAGTAGCATTTAATATTACAAAATAAAAGATGATGGAAGAGTTGATGGAAACCCTAGCAAAATTGTATGAAAAGCCCTCCACTTCAAATAAGGTATTTCTCGTTAAGCATTATTTAATATGAAAATGATGTAGGAGCATCTTGGATTTCCTTGTAATCCTGCACATTTGTTCATTCTGCCAGTTGATGTCGAGTGCTAGTTTCCAATTGATGCCAAGTTACTAGTTTCTAGTTGCTGTCAAGTTTCCAATTTCTAGTTGATGCCAAGTTGCTAGTTTCTAGTTGGTGCCAAGTTGCTACTTTCTAGTTGATGCCAAGTTGCCAATTTCGAGATGGTGTCAAGTTGCCAGTTTCCAATTGATGCTGAGTTGCTAGTTTCCAATTGATGCCAAGTTGCCAGTTTCCAATTGGTGCCAAGTTGCTAGTTTCCAGTTGATGCTGAGGTGCTAATTTATAGTTGCTACCAAGTGCTAGTTTTCCTTCATGTGCCAAGTTACCTAGTGTATGCTCAATGTCAGCATTTGGATGTGATTTCTATGAGCTGACTTGTAGGATTTATTTTTGATCATGACATTTATGTTAAGATATTTTCTTGGGATGTGTCCAGAGCATTGTTGGTTTGGCCTTCCTCTTACTTAATATTTTAGAATAATCTATAAGCCATTTTGGAAAGTATATATATAGTGTTTATGCTTGGAGTTAGGCAAGTTTTATGGGGAATAGATTGTAGAGCAAAACTAAAAGTACCAATTTGTAGTTGGATCTTTGAATGTGAATGTATTTGTAATTGGCTATAACCCAGAAGGCCTTACAAATAGGCATGTATGAAGATCTTTTGATGAATCAATAAAAGTATTTCTCTCTTCTTCCTCATTTAGTTTTTGTTTCTTGTGTTTTCTATCATTGTGTTAACTCTTGTAGGGTGGTTTGGATAGCTGGGTGAGCCTTTGGCCCTAGTTATTCATCCTTTACCTGTGTCGGTTGGTATCAGAGCTTGAGGTTTGTCCTTGTGGAGATTGGATCATTTAGAACCCTAATTTGGATTTGATTGTAGGGTGGCCAATTTATGGATTTGACCTATAACTCGTAGAGGGTTACCATCTTGTAGGAACCTAATTTGTAAAGATGGTTTGTGGTAGAATAAATTCTTATGATGTTATATTCGATGAGTAGAGATAAATTGGAACCAGATTAGACATTGTGGAGATAGCCTAGAGGAGAGGAGAACATCTTGATGATGTAATTGATAATGAAGTAGTAGCACCAAACTATAATCTAGAACCTAAGGAAGATCAAAATGAGGAAAGATTATTGCGAGTGTTGTGTAGGGAAAATTCAAAGCCTGCTATAGAAGTTGTTCCTTATGATGGAAAATTGGATACCAATGTTGTGTTGGATTGGATCTTTGATATGGAGAAGTTTTTTGAGTAGGGTATGTGCAAGATCATGGTGTGCCAAAAAGTGGTGATTAGAAAAATTTATAGTTCTGAAATATCTCAAACCATTTCAAAATCTATTCCAATTTTTTTCTCACCCAACCTGATACTAAATGACAACAATTAATATCTTTATAATGTCTACTATATTTTTTGATACCAAACCTATATGGTCAACTTTAAAAACATCCTAAAAATATGCTTTTGGCATGTTTTTATGTGATTTTTACTTCAAACATGTAGCTGATGACTTTTTTTTCACCAAAATTTGATGAAATGAAAAGGGTTTCTTAGGAATGTTCTTATGTTTCTATAAATGTAATATTTATCAAATTATGAGTTTAGTAAGTAATTATAACTTTTTTCTAATGGAGTTATGTATAAAGTGCTTACTAACACACTACTTCAAAAACAACTATAACTTTCAAATGGTACATTATTTTTTAAGTCCAAAGATGCATTACATTCTATTTTTCTTCTACTATAAGGAAAAAAAATGAAAATTTTAATTTTACCAAGTTTTGAATTAATTAAGGTGGTCAGACACAAGATCTTTTTTATTCCAAAAATAGTAAAGTCAAAAATTTATTGTTTATTATTTATTTAGAATAAAAATACCCAAAAATATGTCTCACATCCAGACATGAGTCTACTACTTATATCTAGAATATTATTAAAAGAATATTATCATTTGATTTTGATTAAGGTGGTCAGACATACATCTACTTCTTATTTTTGTTCTAAAATTTTTGTAATATTACATTAAAATTCAAAATTTTGACCAATCAATTTTTATTTTTCTAAGATAAGTCCTAGTAGTTTAGAAACTAGATTCAATTTTCTAGAGATTCGTTTCTCTCAACTTTTTGATATAAAGTTAATAAAAAATAGAAAATTTCACATCAAGTTGACACAACCTTGATTTTTTAATTTTTCATTGCCACTTAAGGGCATAGTTTGGTTGACTGTGATCTTGCACATACCCAGTATTAAAACACTCCTGATAATAGAAAGGTGAAGATTGCAATCACTACATTGAAAGGTCATGCATCACTATGGTGGGAGCACTTGCAAACTGATAGACAAATGAGAGGAAAGGAGAAGATCAAAACTTGGCCAAAGATGGTGAACAAGATAAAGAACAAATTCCTCCCTATTGATTAACAAGTTAGCTTGTTGAGAAAGATGCAAAATTTGAAACAAAAGGACATGACTATGAAAGAATATAACAAGGAATTCTATAGATTGAACATCAAATCTAGATAGGTGGATGATAATGTTGAGAAAATTACAAGATATATTAATGGATTGAGATCTACAATACAAAATGAAATGAGCTTTGTGAAGTTGGAAAGTATAGAAGAAGCATATCAATATGCCTTGAAAGCTAAGGAGATCTTGACAAAGAAGCATGAACAAAGACAAAGAGGTAGAGGTGGTAGATTCTAGAGAGGCAGAGATAGATCTTATGGTGAAGGTGGTAGATCTAAAAGTTTTGTATAGGATAAAGGAAATTTTGAATGGAAAAATGATGACAAAGGAAAGACCAAATGGAAAAGTAGTAATTCTTACTGAAGAGGTACTAATTCTTATCGAAGAAGAGGTAATTCTTATTCTAGAGTTGGATTTCATGGTAATGATTTCAGATGTGGTAAAGAGGGACATAGATCTTTTGAATGTATATCCTTTGAAAGTATGCAAGGTAACATAAATGTTGTAATTTAAGGAAATTATGAGCGTTCACAAAGTGAACCTAAGGCTAGAGAAAATTTGATGTTAAGAAGAACCTTATGTAATAAGGGAAGTGATGAGGAACTTGTTTTAAAAAGTATCTTCAAGACAAGGTGTAAGATGGCTAGAAAATGCTGCAAAGTGATTATTAACAGTGTAATTCTACAAATATAGCATCAGAAGAGTTGGTTACCAAGTTGTATTTGCAGAGGCTGAAACATCCCAAACCTTATCATGTTTCATGGATCAAAGATGAGAATAAGATATTGGTAAGTGAGAAATTCCTTGTAAAGTTTAAGATTAGACATTACTTTGATAAAATTTTGTGTGATATTATGCCCATGGATTGTTGTCATATTTTGTTGGGTAAAGCTTGGCGATATGATAGATATGTTGTACATGATGGAAGATTGAATCAATATACTCTTTGGGAAATTGGGAAGAAACAAATATTATTGCCTTTGATTGAAAGTCAAGATGAGGTCAATTGTACTACAATAAAAGTTTGCATAGTTAATGGGAAATAATTTGAATAGGAAGTAAAGAAGAATCAAGTTTTCTTTGTCGTAGTTCCTAGAGGATTGAGTGTTGGTAGTAATGACCGAGCAGTAGAAGCTAGTAATGACCGAGTGATAGTAGAAATTGCTGAATTGTTGGATGAATATAAGGAGATTATTACTAATGATATTTCTAATGGTTTACCTCTAGTAAGAAGTATAAGTCATTGTATGGATCTAATTCTTGGAGCTAGTTTTCCAAACAAAGCACCATATAGATTGACACCTACAAAGAATGAAAAACTTAATAGACAAGTGCATGAGTTGTTGCTGAAATGTTTGATCAAAGAAAGCTTGAGTCCATGTGTTGTACCTACTATACTAGCACCTAAAAGGAATGGATAATGGAGAATGTGTACTTATTCAAGAGCTATTAACAAGATAATAGTGAAACATAGGTTTCCTATGTCAAGGATGGATGACATAATGGATTGTTTAAGTGGAGCAAATTATTTTACCAAGATTGATTTAAAGAGTGGCTATCATCATATTAGAATTAAAGAAGGTGATGAGCGAAAGACTACTTTCAAGAAAAAAGATTGTTTGTATGAGTGGTTGGTTATGCCTTTTGGTTTGACTAATGCACCCAACACTTTCATGAGGTTGATGAATGAAGTTCTAAAAATATTTTTGGGTAAGTTTGTGATTATTTATTTGGATGATATTTTGATATTTAGTAAGACTAAGGAAGAACATCTTAAGCATATTAGACAAGTATTGTAGGGGTTGAAAAAGGAAAAGTTGTTGATTAATCTAAAAAAGTGTTCTTTTATGCAAGAGGAGATTGCGTATTTGAGATTTTTGATTTCAGTTGATGGATTGAAGATGGATCTCGAGAAGGATAAAGCAATTTTGGAATGGCCTACACCTGAGAATGTGGGTGAGCTAAGATCATTTCATGGTTTGGCTAGTTTTTTATAGAAAGTTTATAAACAATTTTAGTTATGTTTGTAATGCTATCACTGAGACAATGAGGGGAGATAAAAAGGAATTCAAGTGGACACTTGGAGTTGATAAGACTTTTGAGACTTTGAAACAAAAGGTTGTTGAATTACCTATATTGGATTTGCTTGATTTTAGCAAAGTATTTCAAGTTCAATGTGATGCAAGTGGTAATGCAATAAGAGTTGTATTAAGTTAAGAAGGTAAGCATGTTGCTTTCTTTAGTGAAAAGTTGAATGATGCTAAAAGGAAGTATTCTGTGTATGATTAAAAAATTTATGTCATTGTTCAAGCATTGAAGAAGTGGAGACATTATTTGATTCCTAAGGAGTTTGTGTTGTATATTGATCATAAAGCTTTACAATATTTGGAAAGTTAACATAAATTGAATTAGAGATATATGAAGTGGGTTGAGTACTTGCAGAGTTTTACATTTGTAATCAAGCATAAGAGTGGAGTTACTAATAGAGTTGGTGATGCATTGAGTAGAAGACGTTCTTTGTTGACTGAAATGAAGGTTGAAGTTCTTGGTTTTGATGAAATAAAAGAATTGTATAAAGCTGGTCCTAATTTTTAGGAGGCATGGAAACAGTGCATAGTGCCAAATCTGACAGATCACATAAGTATGATGAGTATTTCATTCAAGAAGGTATGTTGTTCAAAGGTATTCAATTGTGTATTCCTAGAAGCTCTATGAGGTTAAATCTGATTAAAGAAAAGCATACTGGTGAATTGGGTGGACATTTTGGAATTGATAAGACATTGAGTTTGCTGAAAGAGAAGTATTATTGGCCACAAATGTATAAGGATGTTTAGAAATTTGTAAAGATTTTTCTAGTTTGTCAAGTTGCAAAAGGAATGAGTAAAAATACTAGTTTGTATACACCTATTACTGTTCCTAAGAAACCTTGGATTGACATCAGTATGGATTTTGTTCTTGGATTGTCTAAGATAGTGAAAGGGTACGATTCCATATTTGTTGTAGTGGATAAATTTTCTAAGATGGCTCATTTCATACCATGTAAGAAGACATTAGATATTGAGCATTTTGTTGAACTTTTCTTTAAAGAGATTGTGAGATTGCATGGATTACCAAGAAGTATTATTTATGACAAAGATATTAAGTTTGTTGGTTATTTTTTGAAGACTTTTTGGAAGAAGATGGGTACTAAGCTTAAGTTTAGTTCTACATTCCATCTACAAACAAATGGATAGAAAAAGGTTGTGAATAGAAACTTAGGTAATTTAATGAGATGTTTAGTTGGGAATAAGTCAAGTAATTTGGAAATTGTATTGGCATAAGCTAAATTTGCATATAATAACTCTGTGAATAGGAGTACAGGGAAAACACCCTTTGAGATTGTTACTAGAATGCATCCTAGAGGTATATCAAATTTGAGAGATGTTGCTAGTAAAGAAAAGAAAAGTGTTGCAAGAGAAGAATTTGTTGATTTTATGGAGTCTTTGTATAAGGAAGTGAAGTTGAGGTTGGAAAAAAGTAATCAGAAGTATAAGAAGAATGATGATAAATATAGAAGACATCATGTTTTTGAAGTTGGTGATGAGGTAATGGTTCTTTTGAAGAAAGGAAGATTTTTTGTTGGAACATAAATTAAGCTAAAAATGAAGAAGTTTGGACCTTGTAAGATCCTAAAGAAGTTTGACAGTGGTAATGCTTATGAAGTTGAGTTACTTGATGACATAGATATATCTCCTATATTTAATATTGCTAATCTATATAAGTAGCATGAGTTAGATGATGAATTTATTGTACTATGAGTAAGAGAATAAGTTGAAAAGATTACTATGAGTATTTGGTGAAGTGGAAGAATAGACCAATTGAACATGCTACATGGATTTCTCAATCTGAGTTGGATTCAGCTCAGGTTGTGAAAATTGCATGATTCAAGAGAATCATTTCTTCAATATTGGTTGTTTGATGCAAGAGAATCCTAGGTTTCCTTATAATCCTAAACTTTTTTTCATTCTGCTAGTTGATATTGAGTGCTAGTTTCTAGTTGATGCAGAGTTTCCAGTTTCTAGTTGCTACTGAGTTGCTAGTTTCTAGTTGATGTTGTGTTGCTAGTTTCTAGTTAATGTTGAATTGCTAGTTTCCAATTAGTGCCTGAGTTACCAGTTTCCAATTGATGCCATGTTGAAAATTTCTATTTGATGCCAAATTGCCAATTTCCAGTTGGTGCTAAGTTGCCATTTTCCAGTTTCCAGTTGATGTTGATTTGTTAGTTCCCAGTTGGTGCCAAGTTTCCAGTTTCTAGTTGATGTCAAGTTGCCAGTTTCTAGTTGCTGTCAAGTGCCAATTTTCCTTCATGTGTTGAGTTACCCAATGTATGCCAAGTGTCAGCATTTGCATGTGATTTTTTCAAGCTGACTTGCGAGATTTATTTTTGATCACAACATTTATGTTAAGATCTTTTCTTGGGATGTGTCCACACCATTGTTGAGTCCTTCATCTTATGTAATGTTCTAGAATAATTTGTAAGCTATTTTGGCAAGTATATATAGAGTGTTTAGGCTTAGAGTTAGGCAATTTTTTGGGTGAGCAAATTGTAGAGTAGAACTAAAATTATGAATTTGCAGTTGGGTCTTTGAATGTGAATGTATTTGTAATTGGTTGTAATCCAAAAGGCCTTATAGTTGGGAATGTAAGAAGATGTTTTTATGAATCAATAAAAGTATTTCTCTCATCTTCCTCCTTTGTTTGTTGTTCCTTCTATTTTCTTCCATTATGTTAACTCTTGTAGGGTGGTTTGGATAGATGGGTGAGCCTTTGGCCCGAGTTATTCATCATTTTCCTATGTCAAAAAATGACAGAAGGTGGATCTTTTGTGGATCATTTAAATGAGTTTAATACTATTACTAGTCAGGTATCTTGTGTAGGTATTAATTTTGATGAATAAAATAGGGCTCTATTGATTTTGTGTCATTTTCCTAAAACTTGGAATGGCTTGGTAATTGTTGTAAGTAATTCCATTTCTAGATCTAATAATCTAAAATATGATGATGTGATTGGTTTTATTTTGAGTGAGAAGACTCATAGGAAAACCTCAAGAAGATCTACATCTAGAAGTGCAACTGAGAGAGGAAGTAATTCTAGAGATTGTGGGAAATCGAGAGGAAAATCAAAAGAGAAGAGGTCCTAATTGAGAAGACCAAATGACTTCTAGTATTGTGGCCCAAAACTAGGGCATAAGAAGAAATATTGTTGGACTCAAAAGAAAATGAAGGGGAAAAGAAAGATGGAGACAAAGAGGAAAAAGTGATAAGTAACAAATCTGAACAAGATGGTTTGCTTTTGTCTTTAGAAAGAATTAATGATTTTTGGGTTTTAGATTTTGATGCTTTATTTCATGCTACACCTCATAGAGGTTATTATATTGATTATGTCCAAGGGGATTTTGGGCTTGTTTATTTGGGGCATAATGAACCCTATTAGATTGTTGGAAAGGGAAAAGTTAAGATTAAGATGTAGAATGGAAATCATTAGCTACTACATGAGGTGAGGCATATTCCAAGGTTGAGTAGGAATTTAGTTTTAGTAGAGCAACTCAGTGACGAGGGTTGTGTAGTTGCTTTTAATTTGATAAAAATTGAATGGTTTCAAAAGGTTCCCTTGTAGTAGCAAAAGGTGTGAAAGTAGGCACCTTATATCTTTGTATAGGTCATATTGTTCCTTCTAGTTTAATTATTTCAGAGAAAAATGAATGTTCAAAAACAATTGTTGTAATTGAGCAAGGAGAACAAATAGCTAATGTAGATTCTAATATAGTGCTATGGAACAATAGACTTAGGCACATGAGTGAGAAAGGTATGAAAGTAGTTCATTCAAAGAAAGCTTTATTGGGCCTTAAATGTGTTAATATGAACTTTTGTGAAAGTTGTGTATGGAAAACAAAAAGGAGTGACTTTTGTGAAGACTCGGAAGGAAAATAAAAGTGAGAAATTAGAGCTTGTGTATATAGATGTATGGGAACTAACTCAAGCATCTTCCCTTGGTTTCTCTCATTATTATGTTACATTTATTGATAATGCAACTAGAAAGGTAAGGGTTCATTTCCTTAGACATAAATATGATGTATTTCAAACCTTTAAGCAATAAAAATGCTTGGTTTAAAATGAGACTGGTATTAACTTAAAAGGTCTCATATCTAATAATGGTGGTGAGTATTCTAGTCATGAATATGAAGACTATTGCTTCACTAATGGTATTCATAGACAAAAAATTATTCCAAGGACTCCATAGGAAAATGGAGTGGTTGAACGCATGAACAAGACTATAATGGAGCCTACAAGAAGCATGAAGTTGCATGCAGGGTTGCCCTTAAATATGTGGGTAGATTCTGTCAATACTACTATATATTTGACTAATAGAGGCCCCCCTACTCCTTTGGGATGTGGTATTCTAGAGGAAGCATGGACTGGTAAGAAGGTGACTTATTCTTTTCTCAAGACCTTTAGTTGTGAAGCATTTTCTCATATAGATTTTGAAAATAGAACCAAGTTGGAAGCTAAGTCAAAGAAATGTGTATTTTTTGTATATGACATTGATGAATTTGGTTGTAGACTTTGGGATTCTAAAAATCATAAAATTTAAAGAAGCAGGGATGTCATATTCAATGAGAAAGTGTTGTACAAAGATCTATTGTAGCAAGATGAGAAGAAAGAATATGATTATGTAATATTGGATGATACTCCAAAAGGTGATATTCCAGTAATTCCTCATGATGTGTAACAATTGCAGCAACAAATACCCCTCACAGTAGTGAATGTTAGATGGTCAACAAGGCTAAGTAGACCTCTAGAAAGATTTTCTCCTTTTTTGTACTCTATTTTACTAATAGATGCTAGTGAACCTAAATGTTATGATGAAGTTGTGTAGGTAGATACTAAGTTTCAATGGGAGTCTAGAATAGAAGACAAAATGGACTCCTTTCTAAAAAATAAGACTTGGGATTTATACAAGTTGCCTGCAGGTAAATGGGCTTTATAGAATAAATGGGTCTATAGGTTGAAAGAAGACGATGGAGGTAAGAAAAGATTTAAATCCAGGTTAGTTGTAAAAGGATTTGCACAGAAAAAAGGCATTGCTTTTGATGAAATATCTCTCTTATTGTTAAGATGACTTCTATTTTCCCTATTTCACATATTGTGGTTACTAAATATTTTCATTTGGAGTAGCTTGATGTTAAAACAACCTTCCTTCATAGAGATTTGGATGAAGAAATATATATGGCTTAGCCATAGGGATTTGAATGCAAAGGTAATGAGAACATATTGTGCAGATTGAAGAAAATTTTATATGGCTTAAAGCAAGCACCTCAACAATGGTATCTAAAATTTGATAGTTTTTTGCATGAGCATGGATATATTTATTGTCATTTAGATCATTGTGTTTATTTTAAGAGGTTGGATGATGATAGCTACATTATTCTATATTTATATATTGATGATATGCTTGTAGCTGGGTCTAACATGTATCATATTAAGGGGCTGAAATGCCAATTAGCATGTGCATTCATTTTGAAGGATTTGGGGCCATCAAAACAAATCATTGGTATGAATATTTCTAGAGATAGAAAGAACGAGAAATTGAGATTATTTCAGGTTGATTATATTGTGAAGGTGTTGCAATGTTTCTCTATGCAGAATGCTAAAGTTGTCAGCACACCTTTACCTTGTCATTTGAAGTTGACTAAGGAGAATTGTCCCAAGATAGAAGAAGAGGATGATAAGGTGTCCAAGGTACCTTATGCTTTAGGTGAAGGAAGCTTGATGTATGATGTGGTATGTACTAGGTCAGATATTGTACATATAGTGGGCGTTGTTAGTAGGTATATGAGTCATCCAAGAATTGAGAATTGGAATGTCATTAAATGGATTCTTAGATATTTGAGAGGAACATCCAGTAAGTGTGTACACTTTAGGGGATCTACTACTGATTTATAGGGCTATGTTGACTCAGATTTGGTAGAGGATATTGATACTAGGCAGAGTACTATAGGTTATGTATTTATTGTTGGTAGGGTAGCTGTGAGCTAGGTTTCTAGGTTATAGGAGGTGACTGCTTTATCCACTAAAGAGGCAGAGTTTCTTGTTGCTATAGTGGCAATTAAGGAGATTATATTGCTTTAGTTTTTCTTGGAAGAATTGGGACACCTTCAAAGGGATAATTATTTGTTTAAAAATAGCCAGAGTGTCATTCATCTTGTGAAGAAATTTTCTCTACATTCAAAGAAAAAACACATACAGTTGTGGTACCATTTCATTTGATCAGTTTTGGATGATGGGTAGTTAAAGATAGACAAGATACATATAGATGACAATCTAATAGATATGTTTACAAAGGTAGAAACAAGGCAAAAGCTGAACTCCTCTTTAGCTTTGGTTAGTCTTTTCGACTGAATAGGAATAAAAGAATAGCAAAGTCTAGGGTGGTTTGATCTAGTGGGAGCCTCATGGAGTAGTAATATATCTATAAGATCAATCTCCAAGTGGAAGATTGTTATTTAGTATAGAGCTTGATTAGTCCCCAAGTGGGAGATTGTTAGATTGTGGTGACTAACTGAGGAAGTATTCTACATACTCCAAAATTCCTTAGCAAGGTTTAGGGTCAAGTTGACCCAGAGTGGGGATTCGGGGGCAAAGCCCTTAAGAAATTTTTTTGGGGCTACTATATCAGTATTTTATGGCTGACATGTTGTAACTAATTTTTAACCCTAAAGCAACAAAAATACTTGTATAAAAGTGTTTAGGGTTAGGGATTATTTCATTGTGGGAGATGTAAAATTTTTTTCTTGCAGCAGTATTGAGCTTTAAGGGATTACGGATAATAATCAGCTTGTAATCACTAGATCACAATAATATTGGACTTGTTGTTTGGTGGACATAGCCCAGGGATTGGGTGAACAAAATTAATTCTTGGTGTCTTGTATTCTCTTTTGTGCAAACTATTATTATTTTTTATTGTTTATATTTGCATCTAATTGTTATTTTTGTCCATGGTTTTTTCCTAACACCAGTTTTTAATAAACCCAATTTGCTAGGTTGTTGGATACATGACTTTGCTGCTCGATTTGATTTTGTCACTCGAATGCATTTTTTTACTATTTCCTCTATTCATGATAAGATATAAACTAAGTCAACATCATTTGAATTTACAATTTTTTTTTAAATAACAAAAAAAACTAATATCAAATTCTATATCTTCTATTAACTTTCATAAAATTATCATAAAAATAAATTGTGTGTTTAGTCTTATAATTAAAACTATATTGAAAGATCATTTAAATATCAAATTAATGACGTTGACTTATTTATATTTTTTATTTTCTTTAATATATTTAAAAATAAAATGATTCTAGTTTTGATCTTATACTCAAATTTATACTTATATTTAACATTTAAATTTTTAGAAAATGCTATCAAATATTTATAGTTTTAATTTTTTTTGTTAAATAATAAATATAAATATTTAAATATCTCGCTTAGAATTTAACTAGCTACAAAAAATATTGAATATGATTTTAAAATAAATTGATTTAATTTAGAATTAAAATTATGATTTACAATATAATATGTCCTCTGAATTTCAAAGGTTGTGGTACACCAATTTTAATAAATAAAAAATCCTTTTTATTTAAAATATTACCAAACTAGAAAAAAATTAAACTATTAATATTAAAAGAAAAGTTATTCCATTTCATATTTCAATTGTTGCACCCAAACACAGAATATGTATCTTTTGACTCTTCTTCTGAGTCAACCAAATAGGTCCAATTAATATTCTAGAACTTATTTTAAGAATAGCCAAATACGAAAAGTGAGCTTATTCCAACATGGATGAATGTTGCATTCAATAATTCTTGTAAGCAAATGAACCCTTAGATACTTAGCTTGTGAAATGAATATGCCATCATCATTCTACACAAACTACAATCCTAGGGAAAACTTCATTTCTTGTATCATGCTCATCTCAAATTCATTTTTCATGTCCTTATCAAATTTATCATGATGGGGACACAATCCAAGAACAGAATGGACACAACAGAAAAGGGAGATTGTATTAACTGAGAAAATAAGCTAGTACAAACAGTACAAAAAAAATAAACTTCAAAACATGCCCTAAGGCTTACAATAGCATAAATTTGGAGATAATTTCTCCTTTCAGTACCTCCTCTCAAACTCCACTCCGAACTGCCTTTTACAATGCCAGAAATCTCCTTAAATAGACCCCGGAGGGTTAAGGACTAGGAGTACATTCTAGAAAGTGCTAGTAGGCATCCAACGACCAAATAGAAGGTTCTAGAAGCTGTGTTAGAAGTCGGTGCAAATCTAGAAGAATCCAGAAATGGTAACCGAACTTTCAGGAGGCATAAATTTTGAATAGTAGCTCCGATTGATGAACCGTTTACATTTTCGAAAAGCTCTCAAAGCGCTCTATAGCCCTATGGAAAGCCTCACTCATCCCCCATTTTTTGGCCCTTTTTGAGTTCATTTAATTCCCCTAACCTGACTTTGAATCATTCTTAAGGGGGTCTCCAAAACCCAAAAAACTACAATAACTTTCAAACCATGGGGCCTTTTGACCTGATTCTTTTTCTGGAATGCTCTAAATTACAATTACATTCATCTAGCCAATTTACACCTCCTAGTTCACCAAAATGATGGCCCAATTACATGCTCCTATTTTTTTGAGATTTTCTAGCACACTGATAGTGGAACTATGAGAGTTGGAACCTTTATTTGACCCAAATGGGTATCCAAAAATAAAAACACATGAAACAGAAACTAAGTCTAAGTACAATTTGTTTTGTTGACACAGGATTGCCCTTATACCTCTGGATGCTCCTGCATCAGACACCCAGGGTAGATTGAAAAGTGACCTTGTCACTTTATGAATGGTAGAGGGAATCCCAAATGGGAAACCTCAGCTGCTGAAATCCAAGTTGAGTCCTTGATCGATTGTCCTTTCCATTTGACCAAATACTCTTCATACTGCCTATTTCTGGTACTCCTACCCACATGATGATCTAGAATGTCTTCTATCTCCTCCTTCATAGAAGTAGGAATTGGACATGGCTCTAACACCAGCTCCTCATCTGCACCATCATCATGATACTCTATTAAATCTGCAATATTGAAAATGGGAGAAATGTGAATACCATCTAGCAGCTCCACTTCATATGCATTTCCTGAGTCATGTTTCTTCAAAATTTTGCAGGGGCCAAATTTCTTCATTTTTAGCTTGTTGTAAGTATCGGCTGGAAATCTTTCTTTTCGTAAGTGCACCATGACTAGATCCCCTACTTGGAATTCCTTATGTCTTCTCCTTTGATCAGCCCTAACTTTATACTCTTGATTCATCTTGGTAATGTGTGCTTGAACCTCCTCATGTAGATGCTTGATATGTTCAACAAATTCCTCAGTTTAGCACTTGTCCTCTCCCCTTGTTCTATCTTCCTCAATTCTGGTGCAGTCCTTGGGCTATTCCCATATATAATTTGGAATGGTGATTTTCTAGTACTTATATTTATAGAGTTATTGTAAGCAAACTCTGCTTGTGGTAGAATCAAATCCCATCCCTTGGGCTTATCCCGAACTAAACATCTTAGTAAATTGCCTAGACTTCTGTTTACCACTTTTGTTTGGCCATCAGTCTGTAGGTGATGCATGGAACTAAATTTTAGGTTTGTTCTCAAATTCTTCCACAATGTCCTCCAGAAATACCCCACAAATTTAGTATCTCTGTCAGAAACTATACTCCTTGGGAGACCATGTAGTCTCACCATCTCTCTTAAGAAAAAGTCTACAATATGGACAGCATCATGAGTTTTGTGGCATGGAATGAAATGTGCCATTTTGGAGAACCTATCAACCACTACAAATACTGAGTCATTACCCCTTTGTGTCCTCGACAATCCAAAAAGAAAATCCATACTTATGTCCTCCCATGGCCTTGATGGAATAGGTAATGGCTGATATAGGCCAGTATTGTGACTAAACCCCTTGGCAACTTGACAAACCTGGCAACTCTGTACAAACTTCTTCACATCCTGGGAAATTTGAGGCCAAAAAATAATGTTCTCTAAGAATGGCAATGGTCTTATCTCGACCAAAATGTCCTGTCATCCCTCCACTGTGTTTCTCCTTAATTAGATTTTCCCTCATGGAACTCCTTTGAATGCACAATTGACTACCTTTGAACAACATTCCATCCTGAATCAAATAGTCTAACCACTTGGTTCTATCTATAGCAACAGGTTCTTTACAATTTTTCCATGGTTCAGCAAAATCAAGATCCTCAGGGTACAAATTCTTGAGTTCATCAAACCCAACTACTTCAACCTGCATTACTGTAAGCAACAACTGTCTCCTACTTAGTGCATCTGCAACCCTATTAGATTTTCCACGTCTATGCTTCAACACAAATGTATAACTATGCAAGAACTCTACCCACTTCATATGCCTCTAATTCAATTTACCTTGGCTATTTAGGTACTGTAATGCCTGATGATCAATATACAAAAAAAATTCCTTTGGCAATAAATAATTCCTCCATTTCTTTAAGGCCTAAACTATTGCATAGAACTCTTGATCATAAACAGAATACTTATTCTTTGTATCATTCAATTTTTCACTAAAATATGCAATAGGCTTACCTTCTTGACTTAATACAGCCCCAATAGCATTGCCACTGGCATCATAATCCACCTGGAAAACCTTTCTAAATTTTGGAAGTGCCAACACGGGCTATTCTATCACCTTCTTCTTCAGCAATTCAAAAGTTCTCACAGCTGTTGCAGTTCATTTGAACTCTTTTCTATCCCCTCTTATTGTATCAGTGAGGGGTGCACATATGCCACTGAAATTCTTAATAAACTTCCTGTAGAAACTAACCAGACCATGAAATGATCTTACCTTAGTAGTAGACCTTGGAGTAGGCCATTTGAAGATGGCTGTTACCTTCTCTGGATCCATTTTGAGACCTTCAGGTGATATAACAAACCCCAAATAGACTAACTCCCTTTTTGCAAAGATACACTTCTTCAGATTAATTAACAATTTCTCTTCCCTTAGCCTTTCAAGGACACTACGAATATACAGTAAATGTTCTTCCAAAGTCTTGCTGAAAATTAAAATATCATCCAAATAGACAATAACAAATTTTCCCAAGAACTTGTTAAGTACCTCATTCATGAGCCGCATGAAGGTTTTTGGCGCGTTCGTCAATCCAAAGGGCATGACTAACCACTCATAAAGACCCTCCCTGGTCTTGAAGGCTATTTTCCACTCATCTCCTTCTTGAATCTATATCTGGTGATAATCACTCTTCAAATCTATCTTTGTGAATTAAAGAACTCCACTCAAGCAGTCCATAAGATCATCCATCCTTGGCAAAGGAAACCGGTACTTGATGGTTATCCTATTTATAGCTTGAGAATCTGTACACATCCTCCATTCTCCATCCTTCTTTTCTATGAGTACTGGAGGTACTACACATGGACTCATGCTCTCTCAAATCAAGCCCTTCATGTGAGCAGCCTTGTTAGGCAAACTAGATCCTGGAATTAGATCTATCTGATGACTGATTTGCCTTACTGGTGGCAATCCATCTGGAACATTATCAGAGATAATATCTCCAAAATCCCCTAATAAATCTGAAACTTCAAGTGGTATTTCACTACTACCTTCTTTATCTTTCCTAGGAATCAAAGCATAGCACATATGCTGATGTTTCATGCCATCTAAAAACTTCCTTTCATCAACAAGACAAATCCTAGCACTGCTACATACCTTTTCACCTTCTTTTTTCATGGGCTTCGATTTGTGGCAAAATCCATCGTTTGTTAGAGAGTATGTGTTTGCATGTTCATCATGTACTGCATGTCTATCAAATTGGCATGGTCTACCCAACAATAGATGGCAAACATCCATCGAAATAACATCATAGAGAAATCTATCATGGTAACTCCCAATTTTGAATTTCACTAAACATTGTTCACTTACCAATGTCATCATCTTTCTTAACATAACATTTTCTCCCAAATATCTTGAAATACTTGACTAATGATGAATGTCCAAACCATAATTCATAAGGTGTCTTATGTATACCTTATCTTATCTATACTTTGTTCTTGGTATACACTAGTGTATTCACTGCTTCTCTCCAAAATGTCGTAGGAACATCATTCTCAAATACCATAGCTCTAGCTACTTTTTCCAAAGACTTATTTCTTCTCTTAGTAATCCCATTTTACTATGGTATTCTAGTGTAGATAGTTGTCTTTTGATTCCATTTTCTTCACAGAATATGTAAAAATATCTAGAAGTAAATTCCCATCCTCTATCTGATCTCAAATACTTGATTTCAAGACTACATTCATTCTCAACTCTATTCTTAAATATCTTAGATGTCTCAAAAGCTTCATATTTCTCCTTAAGAAATGCTACCCACATTATTCTAGTGAAATCATCAAAAAAAATCATAAAATACCTTTCACCATAGAATCCTCTTGTTCCCAAAGGGCCACTCAAATCAATGTGAACAATCTATCACTTCTCTATGGTAGTGAAATTCTTGCTAAGGAATGATAATTTCTTCTACATAGCCAAAATACATTCCTTATACGCAACATTAGTAGGCTTAACAATCTTAGGTAACTCTCTAATTGCAAAAGTGCTACTAACCTTCACAATATCATCAAAGTTTAGGTGACAAAATCTTTTATGCCACAACCAACTATTATCCACTTTAGCTAGCAAACATGTCATCTCAGTAGGATTCAAGTGAAATACATTACCTCTAGATCTAGTGTCAGTTCCAATCAATTTACCATCTCTATCTTTGATAATGCAAGTCTTCTCAATAAACTAAAACTAATAACCCTTGTCCACCAACTCTCAAATTGTCAACAAGTTATGCTTCAATCCATCAAAAAAATAAACATCATCAGTGTTAGTTTTAACATCAAGAGTAATGGATCCAATTCCTATTACATGATAGGCTGCATTGTTACCAACTCTAACAATTTCTCCATCATGATTCTTGAACTTAACAAACTTATTCATATCACTAGTCATGTAATGTGAAAAACCACTATCAGTTATCCAATTAGACTTCTTTTCAACTTGGGTACCTAGAGCTATTTCTTCTCTAATCTCTCTATCAATATCATCTTCGTTGATAGCTAGTTTGCCTCACAATAGGAGTGTGATAATCATGCCCAAGGCCTTACTTAGGAGTAGTATATTGAATCTAGGGATTATTCTCCCCACCATGAGGTGCATTTAATTTGTCAACCCAGGGACATATACTTAAAATGGTTGGAACAGTATGTGCACTAGGTTTCTTAAGGAGACATAATGCTTATGCTGCAAGAAAGTAAAATGCAATGAAAGAACCTACACTAGTGCTGTAGGAAATTAACACACTTAACTATTCACTGAAATGAATACTAGTAATACAATTAAATGCTAACTATTCCAAATCAAACCATCCACTATAATTTTTCCCACAAATGCTATAGGAACATTCACAAAGTATGATGCTATAGGAGGAAACTTACAACTTCTACTTGAAATACTAAAAATTTTGGAAGTAAATCTACACTACTCCAGTCTAGTCCACCTCCCAAGTGGGTCCCCTTGGTCAGCTTCTACTAATCTACTAAAACAAAATGTAAACTAAGAACTATTTCATTATATTCAAAAAATTCCTTACATAAGAACAATACATAAAACTATAAAATAATTCACTATGAGGGTCAACAATTTTTTTTCATTAAATTTCTTCCAACCTCCTAAAACTATCGATCCAATCCCTATAAATAGAGAATTTACACTTATTCTAAAATAGGAATAAAAACAAACTAACTACAAATCCACCAAAGAAAAAGAAGGAAATATAACAATTCATGGTGCAAATAATAATTCTGGATAACCAATTTGACACAATAGTAAACACAAAGGGAATATAGAGACTCTTCATCCTTGCATTCCTAGAATAATAGCTCCTCCTTTGTAGTGGTTGTGTCTCCTAGTATTGTTATGGTTCTTCCACCATGACTAGATTTTAATATTCCTCTTTCAATGTTGTCAACCATCCTCTAGCTTCTTCCCTATCAAGTTAGTTATGATGCAAAAATATTTTCAAATAAGCATAATCAAATTAAATCCAAATATTAGAACTCACGTTTTGATGGTTATATGAAATACTATATTATATGTATAATATTGGTAAAATATGACATACTATCTACCCATAGGTTAACGGTTCTATCTGGACTTGATCATAAGTTCAAGTAAACAAAAGTCCATAAATGTCTTGGTAGTATTAAAATAGAGTATTTAAAATTATCATAAAATAGAGGCAATAATTAGCCCCATCATTTGCCCACTAGTAATTTTGATGTTTGTCCTCAATCTTTTCATCTTCTAGTCATTGATCAAAAATCTCCAACTTCAGTCCTCCCTCTCTTGCTACTTTTGAAGGTGTAGTAGAATCCTCTTGCTCTCTCCCAGACTTCCCTTCTATGGTCCTCCTGCAACCTGTCATGTTGTTTATAAATTATATCATAAAAGGACTACATGTGTATTGATGGTTGCATTCTTAGTGGACACCACAGTTCTAGTCTAGTCTACCTCCCTAGTTGTATGTATTTCAAAGATCGGTGAAGCGCTACTTCTAAGTTGATAGGACTATGTGGCTCTAATCTTTTGAGTCCCTCAGGTAGTCTTCCCCATCTACTTTTAACACCAACCATGGCTCCTTGAAAGGTAAAGTAAGGAAGGTTATCATATTCAACATATATCTTTGTTCTGGCATCAAAGATTAATTTTCTTATCTCCTTGTTCTTATCCCAACTGGTCAGTTTGAACCAATCCCTAAGGATTTCTTCGGGTTTATCACTCTCAACTCTTAATGACAGGGGTTTTGTTCTTTTCTCATCTCTTTAATTGTTCAATTTTCTATCATAATTATCTTCATTGTGCATCCAAGACATTAGGGCTCTCAAGTGTATATCCCCTATGTAAGGTAAATGATTCCATTGAGTTTCTACAAGGATAATTAAATTGTGCACATACAACTCAAAGAGTAAATTTTAGTGCCAGGATGGAAGAGTTTGGTATAAACCATAGAATTCCTAAGCTGACTTGAATTCTACATTTATGCCTTTGAGGGTTAGCATAAGCTGGAATAAAAGGAATTATTCTTTTAAAAAAATAGAATAGATCCTAGGTGGTGGTTTGCAAGTAACTATTTGATAAGCCAATTTGAGCGCATGATCTATCTTTTGTTTCTATTTTTCCAATTGCTCTCTCAATTCTGCAATTTCTTCACCTTGATATGCTATGACCTTCTTCATTTCCTTTTTCTCCTATTTCCATAGGGATGTTGTAAACACATGTTTATTATACAACTAGAAAAGAAGCATTTGCAAGGTAATTGGGTCACTCTCTTCCTCATAATTATTTTTCTTCCTCTATTCCCTCCGTGATTCTTCTAATAAATTTATAAACCATGTTTTCTTATAGGGAACTAGGCCAAATTTTGAACAAGTTAACTAATGCATTATTGGGGCTTTTTCATCTTTAAGGCCTGGAGTATCTTGTTAGCCTATTGGGGAATTATTTGCTCTTTTATTCACCTCAACCCTACATTCCTCATCAAGGTTTTAAGGAGTTTCTAGAATTTTAGGTTCATTGGGAGAATCATCCAGGACAACTTGTACTAGGGATTCTTTATTAGATGGTTTGGGTGAAGTAGACTAAGTTTCTACTAACACTTCAAAAGTTTTCCCTTTCATTCTAGGGATTCTTCACACAGGGCTCTCCTCAAGCACCATGGCCTTCTTCCTACTACCTCTTTTTGGTATCTTTGTTGTAGGAGTGACTATTGCAAGACCTGACTTTTTTTTCTTTTTCTTTAAGACTATAGAGTTTTGTTTTCTCTACTATTGGAGTCAAGGTTTCTTCTTGTAATTTTTGTTTGCCCTTTTCCAAGGTAGAGGTAGGTACATTACTCTTTTGAGCTAGTAAAGGCACATATTCTTGGACATTTCCAATTTTAGCACCTTAGGTTCTTTGCTTAGTAGTTGTGTCAATGGGGATTGCATTTTCTTCGTTGGGTTGTTCATTAGGGGTAGCCTGAGGGTGTAGGGTATTACACTAGACACATTTTTTCCATGACATGGGAGAGGTATCCCTAAGAGATCTCTCTATCATAAATTTGATTAGGTCATGATGTGTAAAAAATTTTTCCTTCCCTTTCTGGGTTTCCTCAACACTAATGCATAACATATTGTACAAGAAATTGGAAACATTCACTAGAGAATTATGCCTTACATAACTAAAAAACTTAAAATGATGTTCATGAAAATATGAAAATCTTCCTTCATAGGTAAAATACCTAATAATATGTATGGCAACTCATTGTACAATGACAAAAGAGACATTCTTTTTCAACCCTACTTGGTTATATCCAATGGAAGGTCAATTGGTATGAAAAAATGTGCCCTAGCTAATCTCACATCATGTGAGTTAGGGTATTGTTCTCCCACTCCTGGCAACCTATTTACTTCTACTATCTACTCTTCTATGGCAACAATTGTCAATCCCCATATTGTTGCTTCACCTTCCTCAAATGTACATATAAATTCAGTAGCTGCTTCATCATCAAACTCTATTAGTTTTAAGAAATTCCCTAACCAGCCACATGACTAGCTCTACATCTAAAAGAAAAACACTATGCTCCACCAATTCTTGTCTCTATAATTGTCCTCCTATTTGTTCTTTCCAATTTCAATCTTTACTCTACTTGCACTATTACCTTCTTCCTTTCTATGAATTTAGGCTTTCTTTTGTTTTAAAAACCATAGACCCTTTTCACATTTCACATTCTTTTCTACTAATTTCCATCATGAACAATATGTCATGAGAAATAATAATGTAGTTTTAATGAAAATAAATCATAGGTATGCGAGAATCATCTCAAAATTGAATTTGGGTCACATCATAGCCTGATAGTGAGGAATTATTTGGGAATAAGGGTACAACACTTGACACTTGTGTACTATGGCAACTAAGTTTTAATTAATCAAAGAGAGTGTACAGATTCGAGGATCTTTGATAAATAAATAGAAATGTCATTGGGAATTAGTAACCTTACCTGCCCCCTATGAAACATGGACAAGTGTCATCACTTGTCATACTTGGCATGAGGTATGGAACTGGCATAATGCTATAATAATATATTTAATTTAGTAATTGATATAATCAATAAAATATATGTACTAAAAATGAATAAAATTTTGAAAATCTTATACCTACTAATTGGTCATTGCATATGCCAAAAGGTGGGAAGACTTGAAGGTTAGCAATGATAGCATATGTTAGTGAACTCATCATGTTATTGAAAGAATTGTAAAATGATGATGTGGAAGATGGATGGATGGTAGAGAAAGAAATGAGATGATTTGAAAAATAAGAAATTAGAAAGTGAATGGAGAATTTGAACTTTATGTAGACATAAAGTGTTTATTATGGGCATGCTCAAAGGAGTTTTTATTGAAGAGCTATAGGCAGGAGGCCAACACCTTCTGTTGTAGGAAGTGTTACCTATTGTGCATTTGAAACTGGCTATTGTAATTGCCACGGGAAGCCTTCTTTTGTTTGGGGTCATTTATTAAACTTGAGTTGATGTTCATTGACAAATAATTTAAAATGCACTAGATCAATGGTGGTTAATTGGATGGCTCCATTTGCAAATACATGGATTATTTCGTAGGGAACCAACAATCATGTCTAAAACTTTCATGACATATCTTTAAATTTGGAATCATAAAGTGCTAGAATGCCCAATCACCAATTTGAAATTGTTTACTCTTAGTGTGGCAGTCATGCCATTGTTTCCTTTGCTTCTGTATGATTTCTATGTGTTCCATGGAAAAATTGCACATTTCATCCAAATAATTAAGATGTAGTAAATGCTCTGTTTGTACTGCAAGAAGTTCAATGTTCAATTCCAGTGTTGTTCTTAAATTTTTGTGTTCAAACTCAATGGGCAACATTGCTACTTTTCTATACAATAGCTGAAATGGTGTGAACCTTGTAGTAGTCTTCCATGTTGTTCAGTATGCCAAAATAGTTTCTGGTAGTTTGTTTCTCCAATCCCTATGGTGCAAATGAATTGTCTTTATTAAGATGGCCTCTATCTCCTAATTTGTAACTTCTGCTTGTCCATTAGTTTGAGGGTTATAGGGGCTCAATTTTTGGTGTCTGATATTATATTCCTTCATGAGTTCTATGATCAAATTTGAAGTGAAATGAGCACCCTAGTCAATGACAAGTTCTTTGGGTAGACCATATCAAGTAAAGATTTCTTCATATAGAAATTTTGCAACTTTATGATCACGAGCAAGCTTCATGGCTTTGACTTTGACCCATTTTGTTAGGTAGCTAGTGCTCACAAGGATATATGATTTCCAATTGGATGGAGGATCTATTGGATCAATGAAGTCCATGCCCCATTTGTTAAATGATGTTAACACCAATTGTGGATTGAGAGGCATTTCATCTATTCTTGTCGATTGGCCCATCCTCTGACATTTATCACACTTCTATGTATAGTTGGCTGCATCTTTGTGAAGTGTAGGCCAATAGTAACTAGTTGTTAAAATCTTTAATCGTGTTCTTTTGGCTGCAAAGTGTCCTCCACATGTTTCATTATGACATGCATGTAGAATGTCATATGTCTTATCTTCTCTTACACATGTCCTCATAAATTGATTAGGTCCAGTATAAAATAGTATGTTATCAATCCACGAAAAATGGAAACTTTTCTCTACAAGTAGCTTCTTTTCCTTGTAAGAGAAATGTGTTGGCATTTTATTAGCTATAATGTGATTAGCAATTTCTGTATACCATGGGGTTTTGACAGCAATATGAAACAAATGCTCATCTAAAAATGTATCATCTATCAAAGTAGTATCATTGTCATCATGGTGGATTCTTGATAGATAATTAGCTACCACATTTTCTTTCCCAAGTTTATCAATGATGGTGATATCAAATTCCTGTAAAAGAAGTAGCCATCTTGCTAACCTACCTATAATAGAATTTTTTTTAATTAGATACTTAATTTCTACATGGTCAATATAAAAAAATATGGGATAACTAGTTATGTAATGCTGGAATTTGTTTAGAGCATAGACTACTACTAATAGTTCTTTTTTAGTTACTGTATAGTTTAACTCTAGTCCATGAAGGCTCTTGCTGATATGGTAGATTGTATTTTCAAGATGTTGAGATTTTTGTCCTAGGGCTACACCTATAGCATAGTCATAAGTATTTGTATGTATTTGAAATAGAAAAGTCCAATTAGGACCTCTAAGTATTTGTTTAGTTGTCAACAATGATTTGAGCTCCTAGGAGTTATTGCATTCCTTTGTCTAGGTAAATTCAGCCTCTTTGGTGAGCAAGGTATAAAAAGGACTAGCTATTTGAATAAAATTCTAGATAAACCTCCTATAATAACTAGCATGTCCTAGGAAAGATCTAACTTCTTTTTTCTTCATGGGAGTAGGGAGTGTGAGAATTACCTCTTCTTTTGTAGGGTCTACCTAGATTCTAGCTTTAGAGATAAAATGTCCCAAAACCACTGCTTCCTGCATCATCAGAAAGCATTTCTCATTGTTGAGAGATAGATTGTGATCTTCACATTGGATGAGTACTTTCTCCAAGTTCTTAAAAGCTTCCTCAAACCTAACACTGAATGTAGTGAAGTCATCCATGTATATTTCCATGTAATCATGTGATATGTAAGCAAAGATGTTGATTTCAGCTCTCTTGAAAGTAGCAGGTGCATTGCATAAGCTAAATGGTAATACATAATAGGCATAGGTACCCCAAAAACATGTAAATGTGGTTTTCTCTTGATCTTGTAGAGAAATATTTGTCTAATTGTATCCACTGTATCCATCTAGAAATGAGAAGTATTTCTTTCCAACCAAAGTATCCAAAACTTGATCAATAAAAGGTAAAGGAAAGTGATCCTTCTTTGTAGCATTATTTAAGTCCTTGTACTCTACACACATCTACCATTTCTCTTCTTTCCTAGGTACAATAACTAATGGTGATACCTAGTTTTTGTTAGAGATTGGATATATGAATCCAGCATCCAACAAATTCTATAACTCTGTCTTAACTATTTTGTCCAATGTGAGTGGCAAGCTTTCATCATTGATGTATATCCTATGGGTGCAAAGTTCAGGGATAAATCCTACCATATCCTTATAATCCCAAAAAAAGGCTTTTTCATGCTGATTAAGGAGCTTGGTTAACATTCTAATTGTGATATGGAGAACTTGTTGTTTACATGGTGATTATGACTATGAGAAAGTTCCATAGTAGTTATTAATTCTACCATTGACACTTCTAGTACTAAACTTGTAGCTACTTCATTTGGCAATAATTGGTCAATTATTTTAGGGCTTGCTGGGTAGACATAGTCTTCATAGGTACATAGTTGTAAGAGAAAACTTTCGGCAAAGTCTTTGGCCACTATACATTCATTGGTAAGAATGCTCTATACTACATCATCCTCTTTCTGCATTTTTAGAAAAGATTGCCTATGCAACATCATGAGCTAAGCTACAAAATTTAGTTCTTCCTCTTCATCTCCTAAATTTGGCCAAATAAGTTCTCCCAAGTCTGGTTAAGGTTGGGCAGGTCAATATAGCTCTAGTTTCCTTATGGTTTGACCATTTGAAATTGTCATACTACCTAATCTGCAACTAATTTCAGTATCACTGGTGGTTAACTAGGGTCTCCCTAATATGACAGGATAGCTAGCAAATTTGACTTTGGGTGATAAGATGAGAAAATCAGTAGGGTATTTTCATAAATCTAAAGTCACTATCAAATCTTCTATGAGATCATCTAGAGTGATTGTTGAATTGTCTGCAAGTTGTAACACCATGGGAGTTGTCCTTAAGTCTTCCATATGTAACATATGCATTGCATCTTTACTCATCACATTTATTGCTGCTCCTAGATCAAATAAATCATTTTTCATAGACTATCCATTTATGATTTTATGCCTAAAATGTGGGCACACTTCTATGAGTCATTATATCCAAGATCGCTCAAAAATGAGGTCTCGAATGGCAGCTCATAACTCTCTATTCATGGAGTGAAAGGGTTTGTAATGGAGGCCCTTAGTTTAACCTAGTTTGTGCCCATGCAAGTACACCATGAAACAAGAGATTCAAGGATTCAAAATGCATGCAAATGGAGATGAAAACTAATCTATATGATAACAATGCAAAATAATGCAAGAAAGGAAATCTAATCTATGAAAGGAAATAATAAAGCAATATTAATCTATAGAAGAAAACATGGATCTAAGCTAATATGAAAATGCAAGGATGAAACCTCATGATGGAAGCCCTAGATGCAAGAGAGAATAAGACAAAAAGATAGAAGTTCAGCGCAAAAAGCTTTAATGCTCAAACTCCTTCACAAAAAAAATGCTCTCCAGACCTGCAACATGATAATAGCATAATTGTGGATGTCCAAAATGAGGAGAGGACTCTCCCTTATAAAGGAAAAAGTGGAGGTGAAAGACTTATCATAAACAATATGGGATAATAGAATTTGATGCATGTGAGACAAAATTCTACCAATGAGAAAAGAGGAGTGTTTGAGAAGAAAGTAGAAAGAGGAAAAAGAGGACTCCTACATAGAGATATGTGCATTCAAGTCTATAGAAAATAAAAGAATAGAAAGATTTATTTAATTTTATCTCCTTTTTCATGTGGGTTTAATTTTTATTTATTCAATTTCCTTTTTCTTCACAAAGATATATTTAAGTGGGAATTTCATTTAATTAAAAGAGAGCAAGTTCTTTTAATTAAATAGAAAACATTTAATTATATTAAAAGATAGGTTTTTCTCTTAATTAATTAAATGTGGATGAATTTAATTAAAAGAGAGGTTTTCTTTTAATTAAATGGGGATTTATTTTATTCAAGTAAAACGGAGATTTTCTTTTAATTTAACAAGACTTAGGATAAAATGATGAACCTTATAAATGAAATAATCAAATTTGATCAAAGAAATTGGTCTGAATTTATTTAGTAAAATATTACAAACCATTGATTCAGAAATTTTGATAAATTAATTAATTGAATAATAGGGGCCCATAGTCGAGGTGACCATTTTAGGGTGCATACATTTGCCTCTCTTTGACTAATGTGTGATTTATTTGGGAACACATGTAGTCAAAGAAAGAAATTGAAGTGTGAGGTCGATTCGAGATCACAAAACAACCCAAATGTGTGTTCGATTCAAGAATACATCACAACAAAGAAGACAAATAAATTTTGACTTGAAAAAGTAGAGAATAAATTTGATAAAAATGAATCAAGGATTGAAGTTTGATAAGTATTGCCCCCTCATGATCGAAATCAAAATGAGATAGAGGAGAAGAAAAAAATTGATAAATTGATCAAATTGAACAAAAGATAAAGTTCTTGATGTAAGATAAAAGATATAAGAATCACAAAACGAAGGTAGATTATCAAGCATAAAATATTATGCCCCAAAGGTGATTTAGAAGAAAAGAAGTGGGGTAAAAGAAAATAGAAGATAGAAATTTGGAAGAGATGAAAAGAAAGAAGGCCAAGAGTCATTTTCATTTGAATGTTGAGAAACATGTAATAGCACTTGTAACCAACATTAAAGAAAAGATACTAGTTGATAAGAAAACTCTAAGAAATGTTGGTACCAAACTAGGGTAGTAAAACCACTCACTTGTCCAAGAAAGAGATGATAAAATAAAATATTGCAATAGGCATAACCTACACTACCATAGAGATACCCACAAATTTGGGTGAATACCCTAGCACATATGGAAAAGGAGGATGATTTACCCAAATATTAATTAATTAAAATTGAATTTTTTATAAAAGTGGATGGACAAGAGATTACTAGGACCCTCCAAGCTTAATATTAAAGGATTCAAAGTTATATCTTTCTCAACAAGGATAGTCTCCAACTCACCAACTCCAAACAAGGTCTCTTATGAAATCAAGGATTACTAATCCAATGGGTCAAAGGACAATAACCCAAGGTGTAAACAGGCTTCTAACAATGGGGTACGTAGCCTAATTTGAACTAGATCAACTTAAGGAGATTGGCAATATAGGACAACAAAGCAATTTTATTATAAAGTCTCGACTCAGGAAATCAAATTTTGTTCATTTTAAATGTCCAACTATGTGTATCAATAAATTTTTAATCATGAACCAAGCATGCAAGACAACAATTAGGGATTTCAAGTAAATATCTTCAAACAATAAGCAAAGGACAAAGCAACCTTGCACATGAACAAGAATAGTGTCATAGTATCAATCTAATCCCTAGAACCACTACCGTGTCTGTTCTCAAAATATCTTTCAATCATGCACATAGTCCTAGAAAAGAAAATTTGGTAGCACTATGGTTCTTAGTAATGTTCAACTCTATAGTTTTTGCAATCTAGAGTGGGTGAAATCCAATCCCAATGCACAAGGGTTTTGACATATTCCTAAAATTTAATCAATCAGAGATACTGAGGAGATCTGACAACCCAACAAAAGACTACACCCATGAGAATTTTTCCCACAAAGAAATTTGTATAGTAGTTGCTACTACCATGTAAAAAATGGCTATTATCACTTGAGGTATCATCCACATGGTTGACCCAATAAAAGAAATTTCCACTATGGTTTAACCCTCTCTAATCAAGGAATACTCACAAAATTGTACCACATGGGGATTTGGTTTGGATTCAAGGGTTTCAAGTTTTTGATGTACCCAAAAGGGAACATAGCATGCTCCTCAAGCCTCTTCACCTTACCCAAACATAGCAAACAAGATTCTTTGACATGCTAATTTGAAATCATCTCACCAACATTTTAAGAAATCCAACAACAAACACCACCACTCCCAAAAGAGAAATTACTAATGGATGTTGAGGAAAAATCCAAGCAGAATAGTGAGACAATAACAAATATCCTTCCCTACCTACAAGGGGATCTGTTGCCAAGAGGAGCTTTGCATGTAAAGAAAGCAAATGAAGCTCAATCTCTCAAGATCTGCCAAATAATTTTTATAGTTCCTAATTATAATGTGAAACACAAATGCATAAAATAAAATCTAGATATAATTTTAGAGCACCAAATGAAGTGTGAATCTATGAAAGCATGTAAAAGCACTCAAGCCAAACACATGAGATGTTCATTTTAGTTTCAAATTTAGATGTTATAGAGATCCAACAAAATACTTGGTAATCCATGCAATGCAATTTTCTCTATTGTACCTTTCGTTTGTGCTTGAACACTCGCTTGCAATGAACAAAGCAACAAGCAAAACAAGCAAACACAAGATATGCAATGTATATCCAACTTATGAAAAACTAGGGTTAGATTTCAAAATTTGATTTTTAGGAGTGGTAATAATCAGAAAATAATGCAAATGAAAGCTCACATCATGCATTGGTCCATTGTAAAAATTAAATGCAAGCTATTCATTAAATGCTCTTTTTTTATTGATTTTTACTTAGTCATCGAGATTGAACCTATATGATATGAATTTGAATCTAAAACCTTAAATGTAGAAAAGTGACCCCTTTCAAAAATCAGAGATCTTTCCAAAAATATCAAAATTTTAAAAATATCTTTTTATTTGTGCCCTAGGGAGCCATTTTGTCAAAATAGATCAGTTTTTGCAAATTAAATTATTGAGCCCTAATATGATCTCTAAAATAAAAATACAAATAACAAACTCTATTTAGAATTCAGTGAGCTTTTCAAAATGAAAAATTTTCTAGAAAATTTACTAATTTTCTTTAAAAATCAAGAAAAAATTATGGAAAATAAAAAATACCTCAAAAAAATTTGAAAATTGGACAGAAGCTTTTCTGATTGTATGTCGCCACCTTGCAAAAAAAATTCAGGTAAAAATACTTAGCCATTTGAGACATATGATCAAATATTACAAATCTATGGTTTTTTTGTCACCAAACAACTCTGCACAAGGGGGTTTAGATCTAAAAAAATCCAAAACCAGCAAGTAAAGGTGGGTTGCCCCACTGTGGGTGCCAAACTTGTATGCCTAAAGTGTGGGCACACTTCTATGAGTCATTATATCCAAGATTTCTCAAGAATGACATCTCAAATGGCATCTCATTGCTCTCTATTCATGGAGTGCAAGGGCTTGTAATAGAGGCCCTCAATTTGACCCAGTTTGTGCCCATGCAAGTACACCATGACATAAGAGATTCAAGGATCCAAAATGCATGCAAATGGAGATGAAAACTAATGTATATGATAAAAATGCAAAACAATGCAAGAAAGGAAATCTAATCTAAGAAAGGAAATAATAATACAATAGTAATCTATGGAAGCAAACATGGATCTAAGCTAATATGAAAATGCAAGGATGAAACCTCATGATGGAAGCCATGGATGCAAGAGAGAATAAGACAAGAAGATATAAGTTCTCCACAAAAAGATTTAATGCTCAAACTCTTTCACAAAAAAATCGCTCTCCAAACCTACATCATGATAATAGCATAATTGTGGATGTATAACTATGGATCAATCATGAATCAATTGTGGATGTCCAAAATGAGGAGAGGGCTCTCCCTTATAAAGGAAAAATTCAAGGCGAGAGACTTCTCACAACCAATATGGGATAATAGAGTTTGATCCATGTGAGACAAAATTCTACCAATGAGAAAAGAGGAGTGTTTGAGAAGAAAGTGGAAAGAGAAAAAATATGACTCCCACTTAGAGATATGTGCATTCAAGTGTAGAGAAATTTTTTTAAAAAAAGATTTACTTTATTTTTTATTTTCTTTTCTTTTCTTTTTCAAGTGGATTTAATTTTTATTTATTCAATTTCCTTTTTCATCACAAAGAGATATTTATGTGGGAATTTTATTTAATTAAAAGGGAGCAAGTTCTTTTAATTAAATATGAAATATTTAATTAAATTAAAAGAGGGGATTTTCTCTTAATTAATTAAATGTGGATGAATTTAATTAAAAGAGAGGTTTTCTTTTAATTAAATGGGGACTTATTTTATTTAATTAAAAGGGAGATTTTCTTTTAATTAAATAATACTTAGGATAAAATGATCAACCTTACAAAAGAAATAATCAAATTTGATCAAAAAAATTGGTTTGAATTGATTTAATAAAATATTGCAAACCATTGATTCAAGAAATTTGATAAATTGATAAATTGAATAATAGGAGCCCATAGTCTAGGCAACCATTTTAGGGTACATACAATGATCAGGTTAACTACTGGACTACCAGGATCTAAATACTTTGGTATTACTACCTTCCCTAACATGATATTTGTTAATTTCTTGACAAAATGGATTGTTTGAGGATCTTTCTTCTTCTACCCTAGATTTTTAAGACATGCTTCCTTAATAGCATTTCCATAAAAAGGGACATCCTTAATAGCTTGAAATAGAGGAATTTGGATGTGCATATTTTTTAGTTGCTCAAAAATGACAAATGTCTCTTCCTTTTGGGGTATAGATTTATCTTTATTTAGCCTATGTGGAAAGGGAGGATTCATAGTGGTATGGTTGGTAGTCCTACCAGATGCATTAGTTGGTGGGTTGATATCTCGCAGTATAACTTTTGGAAGGGGTGTTGTAGGAGTGTCTGCAACTTTCATGATAATAGGATATTTTGGTGTAGGAAAAGTTTTATCCAATCTTAAATGAATATTAGATAACTCTATTGAATAGGTAGGGCACTGTTGAGTATCCGTGGTATACATTTTCTACTATTTTGCTTGTTGTTTGGATTTGGCTAAGGCTGAGAAAGTAATTGAGTTGGCTTAGGATTAGCATTATTTGCTGCAAGAGGTGGTATTATTGTAGATTGTTGAACTAGAGGCAGTAGTTGTGGGCTATCAAGACTTTGGTTAGGCCATTATGGAGGCCCTCTCCATTGATTATTAAGTTACCAATTTCCTTGTGGTGGTTGCCATTGATTCTGCTGATTTTGCCATTGGTTTTTGTTATCATTTGTTTGCCCCGCCAAAATTCAAAATTCAAATGTCCAGCTCGTCCAACGGCTAATTCCCAAAGATAATACTATTTTAATGCCAAGCCTTATAACATGGCTCTACAGCCCACAGGTTCTTCATCGTCAGATCTAAGGTAGATCTACGGAGGGCACTATCTCGCTATGGTGAAGTTGTGTGAGATTTACATTAGTGACATGACGCTTGGAGGACACATGTTTGATGGGTCCAGCTATCAAATCAGACGTGTTTTGGCGAGTCAAAAAAGTTCCACGGTACTGTGGGCGCTATGTCGCTATTGTGTGTTGGCCAAAAAATCTTCATAGCGACATAGCGCCCGACGAAAAGTTTTACAGTGGGCAGGTTGCATCATTGAGAAAGTTAGCGGCAGGCCATTAGTTTCACGGGCTGGAAAGTTTCAAAAAGCAGCAAGGCACCAACAAAAAACTCACAAGTTTTTGGTTAGCGACATAGCGCTTGGTTGACGCGTGGCGTGGTCAAGATTAAACAGTACCAGAATCTCCCAAGTTGATGCTTCGAAGGCCAATAGAGAGGTGCCAGGTGTATGAGTCAGGGCATATGTGGTTCAACGAGCCCAACAATTTTTAGAGGGAAGGATGTGCAGAGTATGAGGTGGTTTTGATCGTCAGATTAAAATTGATCTATGATGGGTGCCATCGTGCTATGGAAAAGCTGCGTGAGATTTACAACAGTGACATAGCGCCTGGGTGCCACGTGTCCCTTAGTAGGGTCAAACTAGTACGGACCCTCCAGTTTGGTGCCTTGTCAGACCAATGTGGTGCTTCATTAGTCCAATGGGGAATAGCCACGTATGCCAAGTTAGAATACAGTCAGCGCATGGGACGAGATCTTCAACGTTGCTAATGCAAGAAAAGGCTAACTTCTCCATCGTCAGATCTGCAAAAATCAATGGCAGGTGCCATCACACTATGGATAAGCCGCATGAGTTTTATGTTAGCAACATGGTGCTTGGAGGACATGTGCCTTCGTGGGTCCAGGGTCAGAGGCGCAGGAAATACAGATAGCGATATGTGGCCGATTTCTGTTGATCGATGCACTGAGGAGCAATATCTATTGCCTACCATCAGATCAAGGAAAAATGACGAAAGGTGCCATGTTGCCATGGTGAATTTGCACGATCTTTACCATAGCGACATAGTGCCCTTTCACCATGTGGATCAGCGGGGCCAGTTCTCTCTAGGGTACATTAGTCAAGTACTACTAGGTGTAATTCGAGTATGGTGCAGTTGTTGAGGTGGTGCCAGATATGATGGGCCTGGGGTAAGAATAGTATAGTGGTACGATGAGTCTCCATGATCGTCAGATTTAAGGCAGATTGACAGTCGGTGCTATCTCACCTTCCAAAGTTGCACGACGGATACCATGGCGACATAGCGCCTTGTTGACATGTGTCTCACTGGCTCGACTAAAGTTGGTGGTTGGCAGCTGGCAGTTAGTGTGATCACTATAGTTAACAATAATATTTTGAAGGGTGGCGCGGTTAGTTCAAATAAAAGGAGGTCAACCACAGAGGACTTCCCAGGTGGCAGAACGAAAAGAAGTGATTGGCCCACGTGGTCTAGTTGGCTTGTAAAACTAGGTTGACTCTCTAACCTCCCACTTATTTATGAACCAAAAAATGAAGGTGATCTATTTTGTTGTGCGATCCGAGCTTCATGATCAATCTCGACCTACCCAAAATGAATGCAGAATGAGGAAGGAAACTCCACCATCTCAATCGATCCATCTACCCAGTCAGAACATCGATGGCACCATTTTCAATCCTCTCAGGTCACCTATTGCAACAAAAATTAGATTTTCCTCAAATTTCCATGATTGTCCTCCGCAAGACTTAATGGCAGGTAGTTGCAGGGCCACTTTAGCGGCAAAAGATCTCTGTTATGCCTAAACTATAAAGGCAAATTTTTTAGTTTTTGTAAAGGGATCTTTCTCTTTGATTTTCCTCTGCTTTTACTCTGCAACTCTAGTGTGAACTCCCCTATGCCTCTAAACTATCTGATTTTCTACTTATCTCCTTCAGCCATTGGTATTTAAGTGCAAGAATTATTTTCCTGTGCCATTATTTTGTGGAAATCTATAATTCACATGACTATATCTCTGCTGGCCTGTGAATGATATATAAGTGAATTTCTTCCTTGTGTCATTCCTCTTGGTTTTCTAATCTATATGTGGTTATTTGATTAAAGAAAGTATGGATGTGTAATATCCTTAGTTTCATTCTGGTTCAGTAGCACATGTATGGGCAGAGAATTGGTCCGAACACTCTATTTTGGTGCATCATCTCCTTAGATTAGACTAGGTAGATTTTCTTTCGTGCTCTCCTTCTCCCTTTTCCTCTCCAAGAGTAGATAGGTGCACCCTGATAGTAAGAGGAAGTTGGCCTTCTCTAGAGACTCAACCTCGCAGTTCAAGTCCCACAGCTTGGAGGTTGTTTCCATGTTTCACTAGGTTGTCCTTGCGCATAGGCCTTGGACAAGGGTGCAAACCTTAGTGACAAAATTTTTGGCATGCTCGGTGGGACTCATCATTTCAATATTTAAAGTCTACTAGTGTCAAGAAGAAGGATTTCCAGAGATTAATGCTGAAGAGGTAGTGTTGGCTTTAGTATTCAAGCCTTTAAGAGGTTGATCCTTCAAAGTACTTGGCGACTCTGAACATCAACAAATCTGGTTCCAGGCCAGAGTTGCAAAAATTCATGCCCAGAGCTGAAACAAGGGTGTCTTCTAGAGGTAAATTTCAATATCAAGAGCTTTCTCTACTCCTATTGCTTGAACTCAGCCTAGATTACCATCAACACTCATCAATAGAAAACTTGTTTACATGGCACATCCAAGAGTCCATGCTTTTTCCACCTTTAATGGCAGAAGTCCTCTATTGTTAGCCCAAAGACATGATATACCAATATCTGCACTAAAAAGTATACCTGATTTTATTGGTGAAACTTCCATCTCCCCTTTAGAGTATATCCAAGAAGTAGCAAATGTTTGTAATATTCATGGTATTACAGAGGATGATGTCACTGTCAGACTTCTAGCCTCATCTTTAAAAGGAAAAGCATTATAGTGATATAGAGGCTTAGCTCATGGTTCTATAACTAATTGGGATAAACTAGGAGTAGTGTTATGCAAACATTTTGAGGATAAAAGTGACTATCTGTCACTTTTAGAGCAGTTGACTGCTATTAAAAGAGCACCCCATGAATGTATGACTGATTTTAACTATAGATTTCAAAAGACATGGGATAGAATACCTACTACAGTGAAGCCTACCCATGGTAATGCCTTCTTGCATTACCTTAGAGCCTTCAACAGTGATATTGCAACTACAATCCAAACTATGGGAGGAGATACCTTGCCTAATGCTTATGAAATAGCCATAAAAGTGGAGAACATCCTGATACAAGGAGGAAAGTTGGCTCCAAGGCCCCCTATGCCTTTATTTCTTGATGTTCCCAACCACCAACCAGCAATAGCCCCTCTTCATACAAATTCTACATCACAAGCCCTTACTCCAGTCCCTCAAGCTTCCACATCCTCAAATGGGATAGATGAACTCAAAGAGTTGCTCCAAGGTTTAGTGCTGAATATAGATAAAAGAGAGAAGACCCTGGATAAAAAATTGCAAGAGCAGGGGAGGGAGTTGAAGGACCAAGGGAAGAGATTAGAGGATAGTTTTTCTATAATACAAAAAATGAGTAACAAGGTGGTGGCCTTACAAAGGCAGCAAGCTCAAGGTGGCAAGCCTCCCCAATTGCAATATCAGGCTCCAAATGGTGGTAGGCCTCCTAATTAGTGGAATAGCTCTTTTGATCAGGGTAGGAAAAATAGTCATACTTCTACTTCAAGCTCAAATCAGAACAGAGCTACAGTCCCTCAAAATAACTTGGCCCAAGATCATGATTTCTTTCCTTCCTGCAACTATTCTTATGCCTATTACATGTGCCAAAAGGTAGAATCTTATTTGGCCCCGACTGACCAAGAACCTGCAGCAAAGCAATCATACAAGGAGGATCATCCCAAGGAGGCCTCATATATTCAAGGACGTGATGATTTTTCTTTCATGAATCATCAGATTGGGGAGCATTGTAATGTAAACTAGGATTCCATTGCTCATAACACTAGAAGCAAAAAAAGAGCTATGGAACATGCTGCCCCTCCTTCTTCTAAGCAGGCCTCAACTTCAAGTGCTACACCTCATGTACAAACAGCAAATGAATAAACAGGTGCTTCACAAGAGCAAAAGAAAGATTCTAGAAAGAAAGATGCAAGTGATCCTTATGTTGCCCCATCTCAATCTCTTATAAGTGCAGCTACCAAAGTTTCTACCAAAGTTCCTAATACACCATTCAGTGTGCTAGATGAAATGAAGAAGACCAATGTGAATATTTCTATGTGGGATGTTGTTGCTACCATACCAATGCAGAAGAGGTTGTTTCAGCAAGAGTTGGAGAAGATTGAGCCCAAGGACCAGCCATCTATCATAGAGAGTTCCACAAGTCTAGTACAACCAGCAAGGGATGTGGAGACAAAATAAAAAGGTTAGACCTCCTCTGTTCTATGTTTCTCTGATTATAGGGGGCAAATTAGCCCACAATTGCATGATAGATTCAAGGGCTAGTTGCTCAGTAATGCCTAGGTGTGTTGCTAATGCTTTAGGAATGAAATATGAGCCCATTGTTAGGGATGTGTTACAATTAAATGGTAGTACTGTCAAAACTGTAAGTATCCTTAGGAATATGGAGATGGCCCTACATGCATGCCCTGGTTGCACTATGATTCAAGACATATTTGTTGCTGAAGTCAAGCCCTATTTTGTTATCTGTCTCTCCAGAGACTTCACTACTCAAATTGGTGGATTCATATCTGTTGAATGGTCATATATGTCATTTAAGACCAGATATGGAGCTAATGCTTCAATTATAGTAGAACCTCAGGCCCTTCATCACACTGAATCTTACACCCCAATCACACTGAATCTTACACCCCAATCCCATCAACATGAATTGCCCTATTCTAGAGATGGATGAAAATGACATAGTAAATGAGCTTGTCACTTCCATAGCAGAGATTCCTGATTTCTTCTTGGATGAGTGGGTAAGTACATATCAGTTTGAACCTATGTTACAGACTCTTGAGATAGGCCTTAGTACATATTGCATAATAGAGAAAGATGCTCAAGTTCCTGATCTAATCAGGACTAATGATGATATAAATGGAACATGGAGTATGTACTTTGATGGCTCAAGGAATAGAAATGGATCAGGGGCTGGTGTTATGTTGATCTCTCCTACACAAATAAGATACTACTTCTCTTTTAGGCTTCAATTCAGTTGCACCAATAATGTGGCCGAGTATGAATCTTTGATTCAAGGTCTCTTACTTGCCCAAAAGAGAGGAATTCAAGCCTTGAGAGTATATGGGCATAGTGAGTTGGTAGCTAACCAAGTGAGAATCTAGAATATCACCAAAAATGGCCTCCTTGAGTCTTACAAATAAAGAGTCTGGGATTTTCTTGAGGGCTTCAATGCATTTAATATTTAGAGCATTCCTAGGAAAGAAAATAGACATGCTGATAGACTTGCAGCAGTGGGTACAGCTTATGATGTACCAGGGAATCTTGAGGAAGAAAAGAAGCAACAAATAAGGGTGGTAGTGAGGCCTACCATCCATGACAACAACACTCATTAGCAGGTGTTTGATTTTGATGAGAAAATTGTGAGTTTCTTGCAAAATGAGGCAAAATTCTCAGATAGAAACTAGTCAAGACTGCAAGATCAGTATGGTGATTAGATCATTCATCTCAGTTCTAACGAGTTGCCCAAAGGTCTCATTACCTTTGAGAGTGTCTTTAATCTTGATGATCAAACAAGAGGCAAAGGAGTGAATCTAGCCATAGAAAAGGATGAT
Organism: Cupressus sempervirens; assembly: GCA_028749045.1. Taxonomy (NCBI): domain Eukaryota; kingdom Viridiplantae; phylum Streptophyta; class Pinopsida; order Cupressales; family Cupressaceae; genus Cupressus; species Cupressus sempervirens. The sequence continues at coordinate 629,303,703 of CM053793.1, forward strand.
CATGCCCCAGTTACAATTGCTGATGAAAAATCTCTTAATATGGGGAAGGTATGTTCTGAAACTGAGCAAGAAAATTTCATTCATCTATGTCAAGAATTTAATGATGTATTTTCTTGGACATATGATGACTTAAAAGGATTTGATCCTAGTTTTTTTCAGCATACCATAGATTTAATTGATAAGGCCAAACCAATAAGGAAAAAATAGAGGCCAGTGAATCCTAAGATTGAACCTCTAATGAGGAAAGAACTATCGAAGTTGATAGAGGCTAATATAATATTTCCTATCAAACACTCATCATGGGTAGCTAACCTTGTCCCTGTAAGGAAGAAGAATGGAAAAATCAGACTGTGTGTGTACTTTAGGGATCTTAATCAGGCTTCTCTTAAAGATCACCATCCTCTCCCTTCCATGGAAAAAATTCTGTCTAGAGTCAGTGGGTCAAGGAGATTCTCTTTTCTTGATTAGTTTTTTGATTATAACCAAGTGTTGGTTAAAGAATCTGACATATATAAGACAACATTTACTACTAAATGGGGCACCTATTCTTATTGCAAGATGCCATTTGGACTAACAAATGTAGGTGCCACATTTCAGAAGGCAATGGAGATGGCCTTCAAAAAATTAATTGACAAGTTTGTCTTAGCATACCTTGATGATATAACTGTATATTCAAAAAATGTAGAAGATCATTTTGATCACCTAAGACAGGTATTTTCTAAGATGTAGAGAGTTTGGGGTTTCCCTTAACCCAGCCAAGTGTGTCTTTGCTACAAGCCAAGGAAAATTATTGGGACACATTGTATCTAAGGATGGGTTGACCGTTGATCTAGAAAGAACAAAGGAAATACTTTCCCTTCCTCTTCCTAAACACAAGAAGGGGCTGCAAAGTTTCCTTGGTAGGATAAATTTTGTAAGGAGGTTTATTCTTAATCTTTCTACCATGGTGAAACCTCTTATAGCTATTCTTAAGAAAGGTATGGTCTTCTCATGGACCAAGGAAGGGAAGGAGAGTTTTGAAGAGATCAAGACATCCATAGCCTCAGCCCCTACTCTCATGAACCCAAATTTTGAAAAAGATTTCATCCTCTACACTCAAGGTGGTGAGTCAAGTATCTCTATTGTCTTGACTCAAACAAATGACGACGATGAGGAGCAGCCCATAGCCTTCTTTAGTGAAGGGCTCAAGGAATATGAAGATAGGTATAGCTTTTTTGAGAAGTAGGCCCTTGTGGTCATCAGAGCCTTGAAGAAATTCAAGCACCTCTTGTCCCATAATAAGATCCATTTGTTGGTGCCCCATGCCAGTGTAAAAGATTTCCTATTAAGCAAAGATATCAGTGAAAAGAGAGCTAGATGGATCACTTGGGTAATGGAATATGATGTTGATATTCACATCACCAAGTTGGTAAGAGGGAGAGGATTGTGCCAAGAAATGTTATCGGGCTAGGATTTTGATGAAGAGGCTACTATGGTAATAACAGAGCAGCAGGAGGTAAAAAATGCTAATGGTCCAAGGAGCTGGATAAATGATATGAAGAGCTTCTTATCAAGTAATGGATACCCTCAGGGATTGGACAGAGCTAAAAGAAGACAATATAGACTGCAATCCATTCCCTATGCTGTAATTGATGGTATCCTATTCAGGAGGGATTTTAATGGGACCCTGCTTAGATGCATTGAAGAGGATCAGGCTGAGAGGATGATAAAGGAACTTCATGATCGCCCTGATGGTGGCCATTTCTCTGCAAGAACAACTGCTATGAAGATCATGAGGGCTGGTTATTATTGGCCATCTCTATTCCATGATTGTCATGGATATGTAAGAAAATGTGAGAAGTGTGCTTTCTTTTCAGGAAAATAGAGGCTTGTAGTTCTCCCCCTTTGTCCTATTCAGGTGGATCAACCCTTTACCTAGTGGGGGTTGGATTTTATAGGCCCCATTAATCCTCCATCTAGTGCAAGTCATAAATGGATTTTTGCTACTACTGATTATTTCACTAGATGGACAGAGGCAGTTGCCTTGAAGGATGCCACAGAACCATTAGTTGTTGAATTCCTTGATGGAATTGTATCTAGGTTTGGTGATCCTTCTACTATCATCTCGGACAATGCTAAGTCTTTTGTTGGAACCCAAATTTGTGCATGGGCATTGAATCACAATATCTACCTAAGCACATCATCAAATTACTATCCCCAAGTTAATGGTTTGGCTGAGTCTTCCAACAAGAATCTGATTAGAATCATGAAGAGGACAATAGAAGACAATCAGAGGGTCCAGCATAAGAAATTAAGAACTGCTCTGTGGGCTGATAGGATAACACCCAAGAGATCTATTGGGAATTCACCTTTTCTGATGGTATATGGTAGGGAGGCCAGACTCCCAATTTTAATTGAATTCCCATCCTTAGAGTTGTCTCATCAGCTAGAATTGATTGAAGATAATGCCATGTCAGTAAGAATGGCAGAGCTGATTGAACTAGAAGAAAAGAGAAATAAGGCTATGCAAACCCTAGAGATACATCAGCAGTAGATGAAAAGGAGTTTTGATAAGAAGGCTAGGGCCAGAACCTTTAGAGAAGGAGATTTAGTTCTAAAGTGGGATGCAGATAGGGCAAAACCAGGAAGACATTCCAAATTTGATGCACGATGGAGTGGCCCCTATCTAATTGCCACTTGCAAACAGGCTAATGCATTCTAGCTAAGCCGGCCCAATGGAGAGATTTTTCCCATTCCAGTCAATGGGATCTATCTAAAGCCCTGTTTCTGAAAATTTGTGAATCCATGTACATAAGTAGTTTAGTTCTTTTCTATTGTTTCCTATTTTTCAAGAAGTGCGAGGGCACAACCATCTCCCTGTGAGGTAGCGGATTTTTTGGTGTCTCAGGTTGCAGAGGAAGTTTTGTTTTTTGTTTCCAATTTGCAGTTGCAGAGCTAGGGTTTTCATGTTTTAATCTCTCATAGGAAGGGTTAGGGTTTCACAGAATGCATAGACCCATTTTTTGAGTCCATAGCCCAATGGATACATGAGGTACTGGTCACGCATTGAGCAGGCTCATGGCCCCTATGAGTTGCCAGAAATGTTATCATTTGTTCGCCTTGCCAAAATTCAAATTTCAAATGTCCAGCTCGTCCAACAGCTAATTCCCAAAGATAATACTATTTTAATGCCAAGCCTTATAACATGGCTCTATGGCCCACATGTTCTCCATCATTAGATCTAAGGCAAATCTACGGAGGGTGTTGTCTCGCTATGGTGAAGTTGTGCGAGATTTATGTTAGCGACATGACGCCTGGAGGACACATGTCTAGTGGGTCCAGCTATCAGGGCAGATGTGTTTTGGCAGGTCAAAAAAGTTCCACGGTACTGTGGGCACTATGTCACTATCATGTGTTGGCCAAAAAATCTTCATAGCGACATAGTGCCAGATGAAAAGTTTTACGGCGAGCAGGTTGCGTCATCGGGAAAGTTAGCAATAGGCGGTCAGTTTGATGGGCCAAAATTTTTTAAAAAGTGGCAAGGTGCCATGGCGCCAATGAAAAACTCACGAGTTTTCCGTTACCGACATAGCACCTGGTTGACACGTGGCATGGTCAAGATTAAACAGTACCAGAATCTGTCAGGTTGATGCTTCGAAGGCCAATAGAGAGGTGCTAGTTGTATGAGTTAGGGCATATGTGGTTCAGTGGGCCCAGCGATTTTTAGAGGGAAGGATGTGCAGAGTACGAGGTGGTTTTGATCGTCAGATTGAAATTGATCTACGATGGGCACCATCATGCTATGGAAAAGCTGCACAATATTTACAACAGTGACATAGCGCCTGGGCGCCACGTGTCCCTTAGTAGGGTCAAAGCAGTATGGACCCTCCAGGTTAGTGCCTTGTCAGACCAAGGTGGTGCTTCATTAGTCCAATGGGGAACAACCACGTATGCCAGGTCAGTATACAGTCAACACATGGGACAAGATCTTCAACGCCGCCAGTGCAAGAAAAGGTTAACTTCTCCATCGTTAGATCTGCAAAAATCAACGGCAGGTGCCATCGCGCTATGGATAAGCTGCACGAGTTTTATGTTAGTGACATGGTGATTGGAGGACATGTGTCCTTGTGGGTCCAGGGTTAGAGGCGTAGGAAATACAGACAGTGATACGTGGCCAATTTCTGTTGATCGATGCACTGAGGAGCAGTATCTATTGCTTGCCGTCAGATCAAGGAAAATTGACGGAAGGTGCCATGTTGCCATGGTGAAGTTGCACGATCTTTACCATAGTGACATAGCACCCTTTCGCCACATGGATCAGCAAGGCTAGGTCTCACTAGGGTATGTTAGTAAGGTACTGTCAGGTGTCATTCGAGTGTGGTGCAGTTGCTGAGGTGGCGCCAGATATGATGGGCCCGGGGTAAGAACAATATAGTTGTACGATGAGTCTCCACAATTGTTGGATTTAAGGTAGATCGACGATCGGTGCTATCTTGCCTTTCAAAGTTACACGGTGGATACCATGGTGACACAGCACCTTGTTGACAAGTGTCTCGCTAGCTCAGCTAAAGTTGGCAGTTGATGGCTGGCAGTTAATGTGATCGCTATAGTTAACGATAATAGTTTGAAGGGTGGCGCGGTTAGTTCAAATAAAAGGAGGTCAACCACAGAGGACTTCCCAGGTGGAAAAATGTAAAGAAGTGATTGGCCCGCATCGCCTAGTTGGCTTGTGAAACTAGGTTGACTCTCTGATCTCCTGCTGATTCATGAACCAAAAAATGAAGGTGATCTATTTTGTTGTGTGATCTAAGCTTCATGATCAATCTTGACCTACCCGAAATGAATGTAGAATGAGGAAGGACACTCCACCATCTTAATCGTTCCATCTACCTAGTCAGAACATCGATGGCACCATTTTTAGTCCTCTTAGGATAGCTATTGCTAAAAAAATCAGATTTTCCTCAGATTTCCATAATTGACATCTGCAGGACTTAATGGCAGGTAGTTGCAGGGTCGCTTCAGCGGTAAAAGATCTCAGTTATGCCTAAACTATAAAGGCAGATTTTGTAGTTTTTGTAAAGGGACATTTCTCTCTAATTTTCCTCTGCTTTTTCTCTGCAGCTCTAGTGTGAACTCCCATGTGCCTCTGAACTGTCTGATTTTCTACTTATCTCCTTTAGCCATTGGTATTTAAGTGCAAGAATTATTTGCCTGTGCCATTGTTTTGTGGAAATCTGTAATTCGCATGACTATATCTCTACTGGCCTGTGAATGATATATAAGTGAATTTCTTCCTTGTGTCATTCGTCTTGGTTTTCTAATCTGTATGTGGTTATTTGATTAAAGAAAGTCTGGATGTGTAATATCCTTAGTTTCATTCTGGTTCAGTAGTGCAGGTATGGGCAGAGAATTGGTCTGAACACTCTATTTTGGTACATCACCTCCTTAGATTAGACTAGGTAGATTTTATTTCATGCTCTCCTCCCTTTTCCTCTCTAAGAGTAGATAGGTGTGCCCTGATAGTAAGAGGAAGCTAGCCTTCTCTGGAGACTCAACCTCGCAGTTCAAGTCCCACAACTTGGAGGTTGTTTCCATGTTTCACTAGGTTGTCCTCATGCATAGGCCTTGGACAAGGGTGCAAACCTAAGTGACAACAATTTTTTTGTTGGTTTTGCTACTAGTTATTTTGCTAGTTTTGCTACTGGTTATTTTGGTGGTTTTACCACTTGTTATTTTGGGAGCACTAGCAAGGATTCTAATAGCTTTGATTTTGCTATTGATTATTGTAAGGATTTGAAAATTGTACAAGATCTTGTGGCAAACCTTTTCTTGAGGCCCATGGTTGATGTTGAGCAATGAAGAAAAATTATTCATTGTCTCTGTCTATCTTCATGTACGTCATTAGAAAATGTCGATTCTCCAAGTTAGCTACCAGTTTACATGCATAGTCTTGCTTCTATTTGTGGCAATGAGGATAGTACTCTGCCAATCATGATTCAGCTTCTGCATGCTTCTTCTACATTCATTGTGTCAAGATGTGTAGCGACATCATTTATGATGTCTTACTTGAAATTTGAGAGTAGATTAGATAACTTGAGCTTTGAAATACTCTGACTAATCCCTTTAGTGTCTATGGATTGATGTCCTCTGCCTTTCATCATAGTTGACCTTGAGTAGTTAAGACTAATTTTCCTAAGGTCATCCCAAGAGGATTGATATACATCACCATTGGCAAGACCATTTGTGTCAAAAGGTTCTGCTCTAGAGGAAGATCATGCAGGAAAATCAGGGCTTGCATCCTCAAAAGGCAACTCAACTTCTTCTTCAATTTCTTTTATTCAATTAATAGACTCCCATGGAAGAAATTTTCCATATTCATCTTGTTGTCTTCCTCTTTGATTCATGCAATTGAATTCTTCATACTTGTGAAGAAACTTTTAGGACTGCAAATCTCTAAAAAATAACTTAACTAAAAAGATATAACCCAAAAAGATGTTCCTAGCTTGACATGATCCTTGGAAATGGTGCTAAAAATGGTCTTCCTCACAATAGGTGTGTGATAATCATGCCCAAGGCCTTACTTAGGAATAGAATATTCAATCTAAGGATTATTTTCCCACCATTAGGTGCATTTAATTTTTTAACCTAGAGATATATACTTGAAATGGTTGGCATAGTATGTACACTAGGTTTCTTAAGAAGTCATTATGCTAATGCTGCAAGAAAGTAAAATACAAAGAAATAATCTATAGTAGCGCTAAAAGAAATTAACACACTTAACTCTTCACTAAAATGAATGTTTAAAATACAATTAAATGCTAACTTATATTCCAACTCAGACAATCCACTATAACTGTTCTCACAAATGTTGTAGGAAGAAACTTACAACTTCTACTTGATATACTAGAAATGCTTGAAGTAAATCTTCACTACTCTAGTCTAGTCCACCTCCCAAGTAAGCCCCATTGGTCATCCTGTACTAATCTACTAACACAAAATCTAAACCAGGAACTATTTCATTATATTCCAAAAATTCCTTACATAAGAAGAATACATAAAACTATAAAATAATTCACTATGAGAGTCAACAATTTCTTTTCATAAACTTTCTTCCAACCTCCTCAAACGATCAATCCAATCTCTGTAAATAGAGGATCAACACTTATTCTAAAACAGTCCTAAAGAAAACAAACTGATTACAAATCTGCCAGAGAAAAAGAAGGAAATATAATAGTTTATGGTACAAACAATAAAGTCTAGATAACCAATTTGACATAGTGGTAAACGCAAAGGGAATATGGCAACTCTTCATCCCTACATTTCTAGAATAATATCTCCTCTTTTTTAGTGGCCATGTCTCCTGGTACCGTTATGGTTTTTCCACCATGACTGGACTTTAATGTTTGTCCTTGAATGTTGTCAACCATACTCCAGCTTCTTCCCTATGAGGTTAGTTATGATGCAGAAATATTTGCAAATAAGCATAACCAAATTAAATCCAAATATTAGAACACACATTTTGATGATTATATGAATATTATATGTAAATATTGGAAAAATATAACATACTATCTACCCATAGGTTAACGATTCTATTTGGACTTAATCATAAGTTCAACTAAACATAAGTTCACAAATGTCTTAGCAGTATTAAAATAGAGTATTTAAAATTATCGTAAAATAGAGGCAATAATTAGCCTCATCAATAACCACAAATTTTTAATTCATCACTACTTTCACAAGTAGATTCTAATGCTTTCCAAATTTCATGAGATGTTGTAAGTGACTTACTTGATTGTATTCATTCTCTAGAAGAGCTGCCAATAGAGCTTCTCTTGCTCTCATGTTACACATGAATAGATCTCTTTCTTCCTCATTGCATCCATCAACTTTTCTTCTTCAATGATTTTCTTCTTTCCTTTTGTCAAGATTCAATATCTTGGACCCATGCACAAAAAATGAGTCTTCATTTTCTCCTTCCAACTTTCATAGTTGGCCCCATTAAATCTAGGACTATCTTTCTAAAAATATTTGCGATCGATCTCCCAAAGTTGTTAAGCTTATCCTTCAAGGACTTGAAGCTCTAATACCAATTGTTAGAATATATAGTCCATTGATATAACTGAGACAAGGGGCCTAAATAATTTATCCAAACTAGTAACACAATTATCAACCTTAAACAATTTTAAACATAAGAGCAATATCAACTGAAACCACAATAACATACTCATGCATAATAACACTAGATATGTTAACTAGGGAAACCCTTGATCCAAGGGAATACCCTAGTGGGGATGGTAACCACAAGATGGTGTATTAATGTAAATATTCCTTGTTAGAGGATGGACCCTGTTAGGAGTCTATGAATACATTTAATGCATATGATTCCATGTTAGGAGATTCCAAACCTATTAGGAGTTGTGGAAGACATGTAGACCCACTACCCAAATAGCTTCAAGGGCAAGACCAATGAACCCACTATCCAAATGATCTCAGTATTATTCCTTGTTGAATAATAGAATTGGTACTGTATTGTTCCTTCCTCTTCCTCTTTCTTGTTAACTAGATCTCTGCTCCTTCAGATCTTGTAACTAGATCATGAACTACAAATTAAATAATCCCTTGGATCACTTACACTTATTACTCAAATACTCTACTCCTTTTCACATTGTGCACTTTTTACCATAATCACAATACTTCCATACATATGGAAAATAAGGAAAACATCTATCTTTTATACCATATTGTTATAATAATTCCTTGAGTCAACTTTGAGGCTTCTCTTAATTAATTAAAATAGGATAATTAAATTAATTACAATTATAATAGCATTTTTGGCTCATAGTCTATACAAAACTTCACATGTGCAATACCAAAGCTTGGGCACTTACTGATGTCACCAGCGAACTGTCCTTTGTCACTGCTTGACTATGCATCTCTTCATTTCATCTCCTATAAAGGGTATACAATAAACATTAGGAACTACTTTTCCAATACTCTATCTCTAAATTGTTCTCTGTAAGTCAAGTATAACTTCTATACATCTTTGTCTCAGCTTCTGGGTGCTTAACCATGTCATTGGGATAGTGTGTTGTATATGTCCATAATTGCAAATAACCATACAATAAAACCATTTTCCATACCATCATGATCTTTTCCTGCTACTCTACTAGTCTTTACAGAAACAATGCTATGTTGACATTAATGACAAATACAATCATGAGTGGAACATATCAATACTCTCTAATGCTCAAGATACTCCCCCAAAGTAGTATCATCAGCACACATGCTAACATGAACTGCTATAGTAAATCCTAGATCACATTTAGGATAATTTAGTTAATGGTCCTTCAATTTTTGAAGCTTCCTATGATATCACACATCCTTTTTTAATAATGAATAATCATATACCCTCCAAAGATGCATTGGTACAAATTTAATAAAATCACCTATGTTATCTAAAACTACAATAATGGGCGTACTAGTTAACTTGTTCTTAAGCATCTAAATTTTTTCCTCTCAACTAAGTAACCACACAAATTATTCCCCCTTTTTTAGTGACAATAATTAAGCTAGATACCCTTAAGAGGTCTCAAAGTAAACTATCAATAACATCTTGTGAAGTCTATGAAATTGCTTACATCTAGCACATTCATGGGTGTTGGTAAATCCATTATTAACTATTGTAAACACCTATAGAAATGATGTATGTTGAATCACATGACCAAGATATTTCACCTCCACCTTAAAGAAATCAAAATTATCCATGTTTCCATATAACTAATTTTCATGAAGATATTATGACACTTAGCACAAGCACAAGTACTCCTCATGCTCCTCTATTTTCCTTAGAATAAACAATAATTTCATCCAAGAATACTAGGAGAAAAAATCCAAATAGGTGCGAAATACTTTTTTCACTAGAGACATAAATATAAATGGTATATTAATAAGCCTAAATGCTACCACTATAAACTTGTAGTGTAAGTCCATAATAGCTATGGAGTTTTTTCTAATGAATATACGCCTCATCAATGTACAAATAACTATATGCAAAATTATGATCTATTTTTAATAATACTTTAATCCCTTCATCCACTTGAATAGTTCATCAATCCAAGGCAATGGGTGTTTTTTTTAAAATTGTCACCTTCTTATGATGTCAGATGTCTATGCATAAGTAGAGAACCATCCTTACTCATAAGAATAATTGGCTCTCCCAATGAAGACATACTAGGCTAAATAAATCTCTTAACAAAAAACTCTTACAACTACAAACATATCTCACTCACCTAAGTATTCAAATGGAAAAAGATCTCAAGAAAAAAAATTGATGTAAATTTCTATATCTCTCTACAGTGACATACAAAAACAATTGCTAGGTAAAATCTCAAAAAACTCTTGAAGCAAGGAATGAACAAGAGAAATATCTAATAATGTTGGGAACATAGTTGATAGCTAGATGACTAAATCTATAATTAGGTAGTAGTTTGATGCATTTGGAGAGTAGTTTGAAGAAGTTTTATTAGAACATAGATGCATTTCAAATGCAAATTTATGCATAATCTAGTTTCTAAGATTTTATGTTGTATATTGTTAGTTTAATGTTGTAGCATTAAAAAGAGATGTAAGAATATGATGTTCCAACAATTTAACCAAATTTAGTTATCATTAGAAATTCTCCTAGCTATAAGAAGTCTCTCAATTTTCAATCATATCTGCTTTCTTGTTAAGCTATTTAGATATTTTGTAAAAAGGCTACATTCTTCAACAACTATTAGATTGTAGCTTTGTTTAAATACAATGAACATATGCTTCCTCTTCCTCTGCATGTTTTCTCACTAGATATTTTATAGTTCATATATCATATGCAAATTTTTTAGAACCACCACCTCTACCAATGAAGTAATGGTAGTTATACTTTATAATGGTAGCAATCGACATGTACCATGTGCTATGATCATTAGATAGACAAAAATACATTCATTATATGATTCCATATTGTCACCATCTTTCTATATAGCTATAATAAAATGTTACAAACTCTCTCATTGTGTATCAAATTCTAAACTAAAATTGTGAAAATGTCCTCTAATGATTCAACAATTAATAATGAGGAGGAATGGCTTTTGGCAATGGAGTTTTGCACTTCCTCTTGTCTACCCATTTGCAATGAAAGTTGTAATAAAACTCAAAGTGATAAGATCATAGCCAATGCAGGTTTTGGGATTTTGATTTCTCATGCCTAGATTGTGGCCCAAATTGCCAATGTAACAAAACTATTAGAATAAATAATGTTTATTTATCTCTTGGTAGTTTGGCATTTAATATGTAGTCCAGAAACATCCTAAACTATCTTGTTTTCTCCTTTATCTTCATTGTATTCTATTAGAACTTTCTAGAGCTTTATCTTAATTGTAGTCTATTAAAACTTTCTAGAGGTCTGCAATATGGTTATAAAAACCCAACCTCTTCGCTCATGTATTTAAAAAAATTGATAGTGTTTAAAGAATCAAGTTTCACTTTCCTTTATGCATCTCTTCTCTATTCTACTATGTTCCAATCTATTTTGTTGCTCTATTTTAACTCTATTTTTCTGAACAATTTTGCTCTATTTTGTTGATCATTTGTGCTCTATTTTACAGTCTGAGTTGCTATTATTAATAGTTTATCATGGTATCAAAGCAGTCTTTGTTCTTTGGGCTTTGAAAACATTTTTTTGGCATGGATCTTTATTCTTGTAGGTAGTAATCTAGAAGTGAGCATCAACAATAATTCTCTTGTGGCAAAATAATATCACAACAGCAAGGAAATAGTTTTTTCCAATATATTGGTGAGAAATTTTTCCATCTCAATCTGGGTATTAAAGTTGTTTTGAAGTCTCTTTTATTCTCATCCAAAATGGAGATAATTGAACAATGGAATCACTTGGTGTTACTCTACCTAAAGTTAAATTGAATGGAAAAAACTATTATGATTGGGTATCTAATATTGAAATCACTTTATCTCTTCAAAATTGTTACGATATTGTGACTAGTGGTGAACAGATCCCTACAAATATAGGAAAGGATCAAGATAATTGGGATAGAAGGGACAAGAAGCCAACAACACTAATCAAGCTTACACTTTCAGAAGAAGTCTTTTCGAAAGTTCATAATGAGAGAAGTGGAGTCAAAGTCTGATAAATTTTGAAGGATCTATATCAAAATTCAGGTGATGTATGGATTTTATCTGTCACTAGTGAGTTGAATAATATGAAATTATCAAGCTCACAAGAAATAATCTCAGATTTAAATAAATTAAAGGAAAAGAAGAATGAGCTTGCTTCTTTTGGAAAAGATATAGATGATAGAAATTTTGTCCAAATTATATTACAATGTCTTTTAGGATCTTATTGATCATTTATAAGGGGTTTAGATACTATGGATAAATTAAAAAGTATTAAATATGAAGAATTGTGTGTTAAGTTGGTTCAAAAAGAGAAAAGATAAGCTAAAGAAAAATAATCATTTGATTGTGAATCTCAAACATTTGTAATGAAAAGAAAATAATATTAAAATAGGTCACAAGATAATCAATTTAAAGAAAGAAATCTAAAGTATGAAAATAAAGGTGCTTCATCCATAGATCATAATAGAAGTAAATGGAAATGTAATTATTGTGACAAAATAGGTCATAAAGTAAATGAATGTTTCAAGGAAAAAAGGGATATGAAGAAGAACATAAGTAATTCTCCAAAATTTGGTGATTCTAAAAAAAATGCATTTTGTGTTGCACTTAAAGAAAATAACACTTTCAAAGATAATTGGGTTATTGATTTTGGTGCTACACAACACATGACTCACAATAAAGAACAATTTGAAACAATAAGTGAAAATACTATAGAGAAAAAATATTTGTGAGATAATAGTTCTTTAAAAGTTAAAAGGACTAGTAATATCAAGGTTGAAAATGGCTTGTTCAAAAATGTGAAGTTGGTTCCTGAATTAAAAATAAATCTACTTTCAATATCTCAAATTGCAAGTCAAGACTAGAAATAGAATTCTACAATGATAAGTGCTTAATCAAAGATGTCAATGGTAATTATGGAGTTATTGCAATTGGTAAAATGGAAAATCAATTATATAAGTTTCAAGAATTTACTTCTAAATATGGAGATAAACATATGTGTATTATTGTGCAATATGATGATATGAGCAAGTTGTGGCACGAGCATTTGGGGCATGTCAATTTTCAAAGTCTCAACCTTATGGAGAGATTGCAAATGGTGCATAGGCTTCTGAAGATATCATTAAGTCTCAAGGTATGTGAAGGATGTGCAATGGGAAAACAACATGTGGAAAGTTTCTCACAAGGTAAATCATAGAGAGCAAAAACTCCTATACATTTAGTTCACAGTGATGTAATGGGTCCTTTTAAAAAGCCTTGATTTGGAGGAAAAATGTATGTTCTCACCTTTATAGATGATTATAATAGAAGAATTAGGGTTTATTTTCTACAAAATAAAGATGAAGTGTTCCAAAATTTTAAGGAGTGTAAAACTTTGACTGAAAAACAAAGTGGAAAATGTTTAAAGATAATAAGAATCGATAGAGGGACTAAATATATGAATAAGGCCTCTTTAGATTTTTTTAAAGAGCGTGGAATAAATAAGGAATCAACTATCTCTTATTTACCCCAAAAAAATGGGTTTGCTGAAAGAAAAAAATAGAACTATAATATAAATGACTAGGTGTATCCTTCACTCTAGAAATCTAGAAGCTAAATTTTGGGCTGAAGTAGTTCATACTGTCATATATATCTTGAATAGAACACCTACTAAGGTAGTTTTGAAGATAACACCAAAAGAGGCATGGAGTGGAAGAAATCCTATAGTATCTCATTTTATAATTTTTTGTTGCAATGCATATGCCGACATTCCTAATGAAAGAAGGAAAAAACTTGAAAGGAAGAGTGAAAAGTGCATAATGGTTGGATATAGTGAGGAATCAAAAGAAATGTATGGTTTTTTGAAGATAAAGGAGAAATATGGATAGTTTAGGATGTCTTTTGAATGCATATTAAATGCCTAACTACCAAGAGATAAATAAACATTATTTACTCTAACAATCCCCCATAATATATATTTGGAGAGGATAGGAACTTCCTCGAGTTGTAATAGATCTCTAAATTTAGCAAATTTTACAATAGACAATGCTTTTGTAAATATATCAACAACTTGATCTTCTGTTCCACAAAATTGAAGGTCCACCTCTTGAATTCCAATTAGATCTTGAAAAAAATGATGATGCATTTCTATATGCTTGGACCTTGCATGATATACTAGATTTTTTCTTAGCTTGATAGTACATTGGTTATCACAAAATATTTTAGTTGGAGAGTCTTCTGGATGTTGTAATTCTTCAAGTAATCACCTAATCCACAATGCTTCTTGTGATGGCTTTGATGAGCCAATATATTCATCTTCTATCGATGAGAGTGACACCATTGATTTCTTTTTGCTACTCCATGAAATTGGTCCTCACCCAAGATGGCAGATATATCCTAAAGTTGATTTTCTATCATCTATGTCACCTACATAATTAGAATATGTATATCTAACTAAAGTAGGCTCTTCTCCATATTTGTATTCAGTGCTGAGCTAGTAAGTACCCTTAATTTATCTTAATATTCTTTTAGCCACTTTCCAATATTCAATGTCTGGATCTACCATGTACCTAGATACAATACCAACTGCATATGCAATATCTTGTCTAGTTATATAGTAAGATACAACAAATTTCCAACAAATTGCCTATACAATTTTCCATCCACCTTCTTTTAAGTAGAGTTAGTACTCAACTCCAATCCTACTTCACATGGTGTATTAGATGGTTTACAATCACTCATATTAAATTTCTTTAATGCATTAAAAACATACTTTGTTTGAGAAAGCATGATCCTTCCTTCTTGTCATACTTGCATACCCAAAAAGTAGTGCATTAGTCCTAAATCAGTTATTTCAAAAACTTGTATGAGTTGATCTTTTGTTATCTCAATATCATGTGTGTTCTCTCATGTAATAATAAAGTCATCCACATAAAATACAATGATAACAACTTTATCATCATTGTATTTTACATACAAATCTAGATCAACTTTACTTCTTTTAAATTCAACATCTAGAAAGTACTTATTATTTTTGGAGAACCATGCCCTTGGTGCTTTCTTGACACCATAAAGTGATTTTCTTAATCTATGTACCAATTTTTCTTCACTACATTTAATAAATCCTGGTGGTTTATGCATGTAAATTTCTTCTTGTAAGTCACCATGCAAAAATGTATTTTTTACATCCATTTGAAAAAAATTTAAACAAAATTTTGTAGCTAAAGCAACTATTGTATGAATGGAAGTCATTTTGGCAACTAGAGCAAAGGTTTTAGTATAATCTATACCTTCCTTTTGTGAGAAACCTTTAGCCATGCTAACCTTCTTTTGTATTTTTCAATAGCTCCATCTGATGTGAACTTGGTTCTATAGGTACACTTGCAACCAAACACATTTTTTCCTTCTAGAAGTTTTGTTAACTCCTATGCTCCATTCTTTATCAAAGAGTTGTATTCTTCTTGCGTAGCTGCTTCCCACTCATCTTTTCTCTTTGCTTCTTCATATGTGCTTGGAGTGTCAACCTGCATCACCTTAGCCATAAGAGCATAATAGAAAATATATTTCTATGACCTTCTTGATAAATTTCTTGGATGCTTCTAAATTTTCTTGGATTTTCACTATAACTTTCAATTAATTCTTCAACTCGAGCATCTTCCCCTATAGTAGTTTGCACACCTTGAATTTCACCATTAATAGAAGTAGGCTTTTCTTCATCAATCAAAATTGGAAAGAAAGATAACACTGGGGAGTTATCATTCTTAACATCTTCATCAAACCATACATTTCTTTTAGTATAGATTTCATTTATCCAAATGTGAAAATTACTCTATAGAGGTTTCTAAGTGTCCTAGCAAGTCATTCACTCCTCACTTTCTCTTTAACCATGAGCAATAATGGGAAGCCTAAGAGGCTCTATGGTCTTACTCTTCTCTACAAATACATTATGAAGAAGAAGGATGGGAAGTCCTTGGCACCATTTGCACTAGTGAATTAGGACAAGGTGTTTATAGACTCTTGCTCTCATATAAAGGATGTTGTTCTTAATGGGAGTCAACCATTTATCAAAGTTCATGGGGTGCATGTATTTGACTACCCTACCATGGACCATATATTCAATGTCATATTCAATAGGGCAATGTCTAAGAATTCTTCAATGATGATGGAGAATATTTTTTATAGCTATCAAGGCTTCAAATATTTGGAGGAGCTTGTGGATGTTGGAGGTGGATTTGGCTCTATTCTTAATCTTATACTCTCCGAGTACCCTCATATCAAGGGAATGAATTTTGACTTGCCTCATGTTGTGAAAGATGCACCTAAGTATTCAGATTAGTAAATAGTATTGATCAATGTGTAAATGAGTACTAATCATTTCTATTCTATTGCTAATTAATTAGATTTTATTGATTCTATTAACATTTTTAAAGATTACATTATTTGAGACTTTTAAATTATATTTTGTGAGTGGCTATCAAGATAATAAGGACTTAACTTTTAAAAAATTCATTATTGTATTTCACATAGTAATCAATAAATAGATTATATTTAATGAATGAGAACATGATCTAAAAGTGTAGATCATAAACCAAAATATTGTCTAATCCATGTTCTCGAGCATTGTGAAGAAGGATCTTGTAGATTGACACAAAACATTGATAAAAATCTTAAACACAATCTATTTGAGAAACACCAAATCTAAAAATACCAATATTAATTAAACATTGACTTTAACTTGTTTTGGAAAATATCTCTTATTTTTTTATTTATATTCTACTTTAAGATTTCTATTTAAATCACTCATAAACCACAAACTAAACAATCTTGAATGAATTTTGCATAAGGTGTCACACATGTTGGAGGAGACATGTTTGAGAATGTACCATCTACCAAGGCTATTTTTATTAAGGTATGTAATTCAAATTAATAATTTGAAATAGTTGGGTGAAGTTTCTAATAGCATTTGCTAGTATTTTCAGCATTTAGACTCTAGATAAAGATTATAATACTTATGTTTCTACTTTAGATATATGTTTTGATTATCAAATGAGGTGGGTGTTTGATTTCAAAATAAAATTACCTTCATATAGAAAAGTAGGCTTTTTGGGGTCACTTTATTAGAATTTTTTCAACATATATATTTGGCATTTAGTTCTTCAACATTTATCATTAGATTTGTAAACAAATTAAATGAAAAATGTAATTTGAAGGATGCAACTTTATTGTGAAAGTAATTATAATTTTGACATTAGTAATGATGGATTATTAAGAAAGCATTGGTTAAGCTAGAGAAATGTAATATTCTTTTTAAACAAATACAATAATTAAACTATTGGTAAATATTGAATCTTACAATAAAAAAATCTTACAATGAAATTAGTTGTTTGTTGGTTATGGTCTAATTTATTATCTATACGATATTTGAAAATGTATTTGGTTTGAATATTAAACTAGAAAATTAATATTTATATTTATTTTTTGTCAGTGTATTTTACATGATTGAAGTGATGATCATTGCATAAAGCTTTTAAAAAATTATCACAAGGTGTTATCAAAGAATGGAAAGTTGATTGTAGTGAATTGTATCTTACCAATAGATACAGAGACCACTGCATTTGTAGAGAGTCATTTCATATAGATCTTTTAATGTTCGCATAGAATCCAGGGGAAAAGAGAGGACAGACGAGGAATTCGACAACCTTGTGAAAGCTGCAAAATTTTTAAGAGATATTAAGTTGATTTGTTGTGTCAATAATATTGAGTTATTGAGTCCTAAAAGTGACTTTGTTAAATGTTCATTGTGATAGCCCTTGGAATGTAGACTTGTTTTTTACCATATTGAATAACTTGATAGGTGTGGAATATACACCCTTGCTAACATTGTAAAAAATATTCCATGGGCTTCAATGCTAAGAAGGATATTTAACCCATTTAAAGTTTTCTTTTATTTCTCCATTTACTATGTTTGTTTAGTTGTAGTTGTGTATATAAGACTCCTTTCATAATTTGGTCTCAATAGAGAACTGATATAAATTTTCTTATTTGAAAAACTATTATTGCATTACAAATTAATTGAAATGTAGTACTTTTAGCAAATTGTTTGTAGAAACAACACTTGCCTCCTTGAATGACTTCTTTCAAACAATATCCAAAAGCTTATTGAATAATTATATCAATGATGTCTAGTCATTTTATCCTTAATTATTTTATAATGATAAATAATAAAAATAAATACAACCCTATGAAATAAAAATAAAAATAGAATAAAGTACCATTTATCTTACTTTTAAATTTAATTAAAATGGATCAAACAATGAAATTATCTATTGGAATGTTCAAAATGGGAAGAGTACTTCTTAGAGGAGTAGGTGAATCAGAAGTATGACACTTTTGACCTTTTCTAATTCTTCAAATCAAATAACTTAAAGTAAATTTCATGCATGTAAATACATTAAATAACCATAAAATAAACACATGCAATAACACATAACACCAGATTTGGTAACCCAGAAACCCTCCAGGAATAAGAAGGTAAAACTGGGGTGGGGATAAATTTTTGACCACTTCTGATGGTATGCCGTGTAAAAGGCTTGCCCTATTAAAATCTTTACATTGTGTCAACAGTGACCTGGTTAGAGGATTTACAAACACTTTACATGAAGTGTCACTTTGTTAAAGGATTTAGTCACCTCTTCAAAGGATCTACAAAGTAGCTATTAAGCAAACCTATCAATATAGGATTTTCACTTATCTAATACAATGGCTAGAAAGTATTAGGAATCTTTGACCTAAATTCTTGCAATCTTCAATTGCTGATTTTAGGCACTTGATCTACTCCTTCTGGTCTTGAACTTTTAAGATCTAATATCAGATCGTGTCCCTTTTCCCTTTTACTATTCTGATCAATTGGATGTATAATTGTTGCTTTGTTCCTCTAGGTCTTTCTCACTGAATTTTGCTATAGTTTACCCATACACTACTCTCTTCCACATATGAAATGGGGTTTTTCAACCGCTTTTTAAAGATTGTGAAGGCTTAGAGTTAGGTATGGATCTATGATCAATATTGAATCTTTAAGTTACCACTCATTCTTTGCATTTTCCTCATTGGTTGCATGCTAATCATATGGGGAATGCAAAGGATTCATCCTTATCCATTTTCTCCTTCAAAAACCTTTTATGTTGGCTCCAAAAATGGTTTACATCTGAGTTTATGAGGGCAAAAACTCATATGATGATTTTGTATTACTCAGCACATACTAAACTACTGGTGCTCGGCATATATACTATCCTGGATTGCTCAACACCTATTACACTCCATCTTGCTTCACACAAATATGATTCTGACTCACTCAGCATATGAAGCACTCTGACTTGCTCGACATCAACTATGACTCAGCACCTATATATCACTCAGCACTTATATACTGCTCGGCACTTGAAGTCACTCGACACCTATTGAAAATCTGACTCAGCACACACTATGACTTGGCATACATAGTGTACTCAGCTTCAATGTAGAAAGTGGTTAAGTGTATTAACACTCAAATGTCAAAACCGTCTAAGACCAACAATCTCCCCCTTTGACATGAGTGTCAAAACCACTTAACTAATCATTACTATTCTGTCCTTATGAGTACCTTATCCAAAAAAATTCAAAAATTGTTCAAAATACCTTATAACTTCCCCCAAGCTGATTGTGCCTTGTCATTCTTTGTCTTTTGCCTTGTTCCTATATTCTGTACTCGTGTGCTGATTTATTCATGTCTCCCCCAAAACATTATTTCTCCTCATGAAAGAATCTAATCAAAATTTATAGTATTCTCCCCATTTGTTATATCAAACTATTATATTTTCCTTATATCTTCTCTAAAACATATCTCCCCCTTTTTGAGACTAATGTCAAAGGGTTCTAAGGAGTAATACCATACTTAGCCAAAAAGTTACTATTTATTTCCATTATTGTTTTCAGAGCTACATCCCAATTCTCGAAAGCAATGTCAAGTGACTTGTGCTAGGTGGCAGTCTCTGTAGCAAGGTGTACAAGTCCATCAAGTGTATAAATATTTGGATCTTTCTTTAAAACTATTTCATCATACACTTGCTCCTTGTGGAGGACTTCTAAATGTGTGGTTATGGAGGATTGAATTTGCATCAACTTAGCCTTAATATTGGCTTCCTCTACTGTAAGTACAACTAACTCCCTTTGAGTGTGAAGTGATTATGTAAAATGCTTCTCACTTTGAGCTAGATCCTTTGGCAGTTGCATGCTAGAAATTTTCAAATTTCTTTCCAAGATCATGATTCTCTGATTTGTTTCTTGTGTGAAATTGGAAAAGTCACACAGCTTCCTATACAATGAGAAAATGTTCTCAAGTACAATTTTGGCCTTGTCTATTTTCTTGGCCAACTCAACTTGTTCAAGTGCTATTCCACTTGATATCTTCTCATTTAATTTTCCTTGAAATTTTCTCTCTTAGCATTCCATGAGTTTAACATTAGCATCTTGGTCTTCATTTGTCACCTGGTCAACTATATCTGATAGTTGCTCTATTATTGGCTTTGCTTCATCTGGTGGCTGCAAGTTGAAGGCATCCATAAAGATGTCCTTAATGTCATGAAGTGCTTGCTTATGTTTGAAATCCTTCCTAAGTATTTCTTGCCTCATCCTTCTATCTAATGCAATTTCCATTTCATTGATTTGTGTCATTGTGATAGTCTTGGAATCATAGGAGGGTATAACAATATCTTCATCTAATTCAGGGTCTCCATAGTGAAGTACCCTTGTTACTCTAGTTGAACTCGAGCCTAGATTTGAGAATTACAAAGGAATGGATTTAGTGCTCAACTTTTGAATGGTCTTTGTAGGAAAGCCAGTCTTTGGTAGTTCTACCAATGTTTGTATAGTGGCTTGCTCCTTTTTTTTTTTATGTATCCTCCTTCTCATCTGATATCCCTTCCACTACACTTGGCATCTAAACAATATCACTTGTTGCACTTGGTGGAGGTGGTGGTGGAAGCATCAGAATCTTAGTGCAAGTAGCTATATATGTGAAAGGTGGTTCCTTTGGTTTCACCTTTTCTTTTTGTGGTGTTGCTACTACCTTTTGTAACTCATCAACACTCACCAATATAGGGCTTATGCATAACTATGCCTATAGAGTGGATTGGTGAAGTATCTTGGAGAGATCCTCTGTAGTTTCTAGATTGATGTTCTAAGCTGAATTGCCAGGAACATCCTTGATAATTATTGTCTCTACAGGTGTAATGGTTATGTGAAGTTGACTAGGAGGTGGCATTTGTGTGTCTTGCACACTATGTTGTTCTCCTTGCTATTGATTAGTTTTTGCCATAGTTTCTTCCTTCTATTTTTCTTCCTCCTCACCTTTTTCTTTATCCTCCTCAACTTTCTTATGTTCTTCTTCTTTCTTCTTTTCTTCTTCAGCTCTTGTTGTTGCTTCCTTCTCCTCCTCTTGCTTCTCTTCTTCTCCTTTCTTCTCCTCTATTTTCTTTTCCTCTATCTTTTCTTTGGCACTAGTTTCTACTTTATTTGTTTCCTCTACCTTGTCATCAATTATCTTATAAATTGTTTTCCACAATTTTGTTGATTTATTCACTACATCCTCAATCTTGTTTTGAAGGATATAGAAGGCTCTATACTTTGGTGAAAATTTGACACCATGTTTCTTATTTGCCTTTGTTATTTGGCCCTTTGTCATGTCTAGCTTTACTTGAGCCAAGGTGGATTTTCTAATCTCCTTTTCCATTTTTAGACAATAATGCCATTTATTCTCAATTATCTCATACAGTTCCTTGGGCATAGTATCGTCAAGTTCTAGAGATGTATTTTTAAATTCAACCATCATGGCATACACATATTCCTCTACTTTATTCTGCTCTTCCCTATTGAGATTATTGAAATTAAGAGACTTTAAGTCATTCAAATCTGCATTTTTACTCTTATAAATTTTTTTATCAATTGCAGTCTGAGGAGGATGGCTTACCACTTTAAATTGGTTGATGTCCTCTAATTCTGTTCTTTCTTCATCATCTATATTTGGCTATGCCACATACCTTCTTCTCTTCTTTGGCTCTTTAGTAGGCTATTTAGTTCCTTTCTTCTTCTCTTTTGATGTCTCTTTAGCCTTTTGAGTGGATTTTCTTATAGTAGCCCTTGTTGTTGGAGTTGGCTTAGCTTGAGCAGGCTTAGTGACCTTCTTAGGCTTGGGCTAAGCTGTAGGCTAAGTTTTTTCCTTTCTCTTCTTTAGCTCAATAGGTGTAGGTGCTTCCTTAGCTTATTCTCCCTTGGCACCTTCTTCCTTTTCTTCTCCTAACCCTTGTGTCAGCTCTACTAGGCCTTGCCGTTGCTCTTCTTCTTCTTCACTATCTCCTTCTACTTCTTATTCTTCTTCTTCACCTATTTCAACTTAAATGCTTGCTCCAAATTGCTTGTTTGTCTTTTTCACTATTTTGTCTTTCTTCTTGATAATAGAAGTTATCTTCAATTTAGTTTCAACTTTGGAGTTGACAACATCATATGTTTCAAAGTGAGGAGCCTTCTTTTCTATATCTTCTACTAGCAATGTTGTGATTGTTTTTAAGGCTTAATCTACATCAAGCCCATATCCCAATGGCCTTAGCCATCTTACTCTTGGTATTGCTTCCTAGATGTAGGTGTATTCAATGTCAACCAAGAAGCATATGTCATTGACATGTTTCTCTACCAATGAAACTGGTATTCTCATTCTCTGCTTCATGGACTTCTTAAAGTCTTCAAAATAACTAGTCATCCGAGCCTCAAAATTATCTCCCATCTAATCAATGAATTCATTAATTTGTGTGATTGTAGACTTGTTGGAATTCCAATTTGCCTTCCCAATTGAAGGGAATTCTTCCATCACATAAAATAATATGTAGACTAATACTGATCCAAATTTGCATTGTGCTCCCTTGGATCTTCTTATAGCTCCCAAATTTTCATTTATTTGCTAAAGCATTAGTTCTATCATATCATAGGTATGATCTTTCTTCACCAACTTATAAGCTACATCAATAGCTATGCAGGGTACATTGTTCGGTCTACTTGATTGGTAGAATTTGTGTGAAATTATTCCCACTGCAAAGTCAAGTAGGGGTTCAGTTATAGCATCTATGGTCATTCCCCTATTGTTCCATTTGGCTCCTGTATTCTTCTCAATTACCTCCTTTCTATTTCTTCTCAAGGTATTTGGCCAATCCAGGGTTGGGAGTCCCATAACCCTATGCACTATCCCTTTTGTAACTTTTATAGGTCCTATCTCTAGCCATAGACAACCATCATGAATTCAACTCAAAACAATGCGAATCCATTTAGTCTTAAACACCATAGGAAAAACTAGGGTTTTTGTCAAACCCTTCTTCTCAACAATCTAGAAATTGTCTTTCAATATCCCATTGTCACATAAATTGTGAGAGGCATGGAAGATTTTGAGATCACCTATGGTGCCAATTTTGTAGTTATAACATTTTCTCACATCTTAAACCATGAAAACTTTAGGTGGAATGATGGATAATGCACCAGCTAGGTCATTTTTGTAGGCAAATTTAGGGATTGGCCTAAATTTGGGTTGTTTGACCTCATTGCTAACAAATTGAATCTCATGACCTTCTTTTTCTTTAGGGTTTCTTGAACTAGAGGTCATTTTACCGAACTAGGTTTAAATGTATTAAAACTTTAACTTCTGCATAGCTCAGCACTTGATAAATACCTTTGAATCAATGAATTTGTGTTGAACTACTATTGAAATCTATGCAAATGGTTGTTAGGTTGTTGCTTGATAGCTTCTTCGCTCTTCTCATTTTTTCTCTGTGTTTGAATGGTGTGAAAATGAGCAAAACTCAACCTTATACCTACCAAAAACTAGCATTAAATGCTTAGTGCATACAACTATAAACTCAAAACTTGAAGGTTTCACCACGACTCAGCTCTTATTGTATTTCATTAACTGGCTTCCACTAGTTTTTCACTTCACTCAGCTTCAACTATCAACTTGGTCACTATTAGAAACTCGGCATCCATTGGAGCTTTACTCAACATCCAAGGGTAACTTGGCAGCTTCTTCAAAAATTTACTTGGCATCTTTGCTTATGCAGATTTATTCCTTGTAGTACTCCTTTGTCTTGGAATTGATGTATGATATAACTTTTTATATCAGTCCCATACACTCTTCTTTTGCTTAGTTGTATGAAGTGTGATCACTTGACCTCTTGAATGAAGCGATCCCTCCATTTGATGTGATGCACTCATCTTTCTTCTTCCAAGTCTTGTTCATTTGCCCTCTTATTTGTTCAACATCAACCTTCTCTTCTCCTTTGATGACTTCTATCTTGGGTGCTTTTCACTTTGTTGGGAAATTTCTGCTGATATGACCAATTTTCAAGCAATTGAAACATGTGGTTTGGCTCAACCATCTGCTATAGTACCCTCTAAAATGTGTCCTTATGCAATTTTTAGGAATGTGTCCATACTCCTAACAATAGTGACAGCTATACCTAGTATTTTAATCATAGTTGTGGTGATGACCATGGTTGTTTCCTTTTGCGGGCTGATTAGGTGTCCACATAGGCTTTGATCTACATTCAAATGCTCTATGTCCATATTTTTTGTAGTTGTAGTAGTGACCTTCAAATCTTGGTGTCCTAATAGTCTTGGTTCTACATTCATGTGCTTGATGTCCTTTATTTTTTCACTTCTAACAAAAGCTCACTTTTGTAGGGTTATCATGCTAATGACTATTCTTGCTTCTACACACATTAGAGGTATGTCCCTTTTTACCATAGAAATAACAAGTAGGTTTAGTGCTCTTACCTTTGTTATTCCTTTCTTCTATAGTCTTGGATGATTCTTCTTGTTCAGTGCTAGTGTAACCAAGTCTTGAAGTATCATTACTAGCGCTTGGTGATTTTAGCAATTGTTCAAAGTACTTGATAGCCTCATTGGGTTTGTTGAAGCTTTCTGCTATCTCCTTTTCTCTCTTTAATTCATTCTGAAATTGTTCATTCTACATCTTTAGAGTGGAAATCTCAATGTCCTTCATGTTTAGCTCATGATGAGCATTCATCATCTAACTTAAGGTGTCTAGCTACATGTTTGAGATCCTTTCAAACTCAATTGTCTTCTCTTCCAGTCTATTGGTAAGATTTCTCTTGTCATCTCCTATCATGACCTTGTCTTCAATTGCTGTCTTCTTTTTTTTAGTCACTTCACAAAGCATTATGGCCTGTGATTCTTGTTCAAGTTTGAGTAATCTAATTTCTTTAGCTTGTGCTCTATTTTTCTCCATCATTTCTACTATTGCTGCATCAAATTCCTTGAAATCTCCATTGGAGAATACTTGTGTTGTTTCAATCTCATTGTAGTGTATTTCATTTTCAGCTATGGCTATATCCTTTCTTCTTTTTAAGGGTTTTCTCAATTCTTCTCTGGCTTCTTTCAATTTGTGTAGAGCGAGGTGCACATCAATCACCTAATTGTCTATGATCTTCTCAAGTTTGAAGACTTCCATCTTCAGACCTTTTCTCTAAGTTGTTAGTCTTCTCCTTGTGAGAACCTCCACTCTAATACCAATTCTTGGAATGTTCAAAATGGGAAGAGTACTTCTGAGAGAGGGGGTGAATCAGAAGTATCACACTTTTGACCTTTCCTATTCCTTTAAATCAAATAACTAAAAGTAAATTGCATGCATGTAAATACATTAAATAACCATAAAATAAACACATGCAATAACACATAACACCAGATTTGGTAACCCAATAGTCCTCCAGGAATAAGAAGGTAAAATTGGGGTGGGGATGATAACCACAAAAATCACTGTAGCAATAAATGTTTGACCAATTCTGATGGTCTACCTTGTGAAAGGCCTGCCCTATTAAAGGCTTTACACTATGTCAATAGTGACCTAGTTAGAAGGTTTAGAAACACTTTACATGAAGTGTCACCCTATTAAAGGATTTAGTCACCTCTTCAAAGGATCTACAAAGTATTTATTCAGCTAACCTATCAACATAGGATTTTTACTTATCTAATATAATGTCTAGAAAGTATTAGAAATCTTTGACCTGATTGCTTACAATCTTCAATTGCTGATTTTAGGCACTTGATCTACTCCTTCTAGTCTTGATCCTTTGAGATCTACGGTCTGATCATGTCCCTTGTCCCTTGTACTATTTTGATCAATTGTATGTATAATTGTTACTTTATTCCTCTAAGTCTTTCTCTCTTTCTCATTGAATTTTGCTATAGTTTACCCATACACTGCTCTCTTCCACATATGAAATGGGGTTTTTTGACCTCCTTTTAAGGATTGTGAAGGCTTAGAGTTATGTATGGATCTATGATCCATATTGAATCTTTAAGTTCCCATTCATTCTTTTCACTTTCCTCATTGGTTGCATGCCTTCTCCATTTTTCTAATTGGCTACATGCTAATCGTATAGGGAATGTAAAATATTCATCCTTATCATTTTTTTCCTTAGAAAACCTTCTATGTTTGCTGCAAAAATGGTTTACATCTGAGTTTTTGAGGTCACAAACTCATATTCTTATTCTGTGTTACTCAGCACATACTGAACTACTAGTGCTCAACACATATACTATCCTAGATTTCTTGGCACCTATTACACTTGATCTCACTCGACACATATATGATTTTGACTCACTCAGGATATGAAGCACTCTAAATTTCTTGACATTAATTATGACTCAGCACCTATATATCACTCAACACTTATAGACTACTTGACACTTAAAGTCACTTGACACCTATTGAAAATCCAACTCGACACACACCGTGACTCGACATACATAGTGTACGCAGCTTCAATCTAGAAAGTGGTTAAGTGTATTGACACTCAAATTTCAAAACCATCTAAGACCAAAAATTATCTTCAATAAGGTAGTATTTTTTATAAACTTGTTTATTTAGTATTATTTGTATGAAAAACATGTCATTATGGTGGAATAAGATGTAAGATTTTAAAAGAAAATTAAGATGCTTATGCTAACCAAGCTTGAAAACTTATTATTGTATTATATTAAGTGAGAAATAAATAGGATGTTGAACATTGATTAAGTTTAAAGAGCTTAATAATTTATTTCAAAGAATAAAAACCAAGATGCTCTCATTAGATTAGTTAAGATTATTATTAGATCAATTAACTAACAAATATTATTATTTTACTTTTAAAATCTTAACTAAACCCACTTATGAATGACCATGTAGTCAAGGCTAGATAAGTCTGTTTGGGCTTGAAAATAGCCAAAACAATTAATTTTTAGTTAAATTCTGGATTGAGAGGGATTTCTTAAACATAATAAGTTCTTAAAGGGTCTTTCCCCTACTAGTAAGGCTATGAGGAATATCATAAATGATTGTACAAATTTTTTGAATCAGTTTCAATATTTTTTAAATTTCTCACGAGTATCAAGAAGGAAATTAGGTTGCATATTTTCTTGCTAATAAAGGAGACACGCCCCATCTTTTTTTGATCTAGGATTATGGGATTACATCCCAACTAAAATGATCTAGATTATCACAAATGATGGTAATAGCTAGTTTTTAAAGGCCTAAACAACATTCATTTCCATTATATGTGCAAAAGCACAATGTCATTCTTGAACATAGGCATTCCTTTCACTTTGATATTTCAAAATCCATGAACTTTATGCCATAATTATGGATGAGAGTGCCACATTGTCTTTGTTAGTGCCACCTTGTAGACCCCATAGAAGGACACTTTTGCCTTATTTTTTTGGAATGAAGCTTTATAGTTTACATCAGAGGGACCAAATTTCAAGAACAATTGGAAAAAGGGGTTGCATTCTCATAATCCAAAGCTTGGTTTCTATTCCCCCACTTGGAGTTGAGTGAGATAGTCATTGGGAGGGGTTGGTTAATAAAAAAATTAACCAAAATATGAGAAAAGACTAACCAACCTAGACATAGATATAGTAACCTCCTCTAGAGTGATGAAGTGTCTAAATGAGTTACCAATATTCTTGAGGACTCTTTCATGTAAGAATTCAAGTGGGAGCATAGGAAATGGGCCCATATATGAACCAAGTGATGAAGGTCAATTCCTTAAACTTCCACTAACCCAACAACAAACCATGGTTTCCATAACTCAAAGTACCCAACAAAACTGTGTTAACATCACTCGACAAGGTGAACTTGAGGAGAAAAGTTCTACGCAGAAGTGTTAAAATTGAGACACTACCCTTAATTTTACAATGGCCACTCCATTTTCTAACCATCTCGATTGATGGTCTAATTGTTGAAATCTTTCCTACCAATAAGAGGTTAAAGGAAAAGGATATATTCTCTACTAAGGATTCTGGCAGAAAAAAAAATTGGGCCTGCAACTCCTTATATGACCTTTGGAAGATCCATCATTGTTATGCTCTTCTTGGATCCTATCACCACCTTGTTATAGCTCTTCATCAAAGATAGGGTAGTAGCAATTGCCTTAGGAGGATCAATCCCTAGAAAGGCTAAATCATCTCTAATTCATATTTTAAGAATTAAAATTAATTTCTTAATTTTTTTGTTGATATCTCTAATTTATCTTCTATTGTCATATTTTTGGTTTTATAATAATCAAAATTTTAAAATCTAGTTTGATAAAGATTAAATCAATTTTATTATCATAACTTTGTTATGTGTGTAGAAATCTATCACTATTCCACTAAACAAATATAGTACAAAATAAAAGATAAGCATTTATTTATGATTAGTATAAGAGAAAAAGATAAGAAAAATAATAGATAATTATCTTACTCTTATTTATTCTCATTATAAGAAATAATATACTACACGTAAATAATTGACCATCTCTCTTTTAGTTATGATGCTTCTATAGCTGAGAAGAACCTAAAATAGATAATTATACAAACTCTAAAAAATTTATGTGATAACAAATAATTAAATATAAATGACTCATATTATACAAATATTCTATAGGTTGACAATACATATCTTTATTTTCTTTTACTAATTTTATGAAATCATTGTAACCTGACCCAAAATATTCCATACAATCTAATCAAATAAAATATAATTAAGTGATGATAATCATTAACATGAAGAGATTTTACAATTAGTCACGGCAGAGATATGTAGATTCTAGATTTGATTGTGTGCCATATCTTTGCATCAACATTTCAAATCACACTCAGTGATCAATCATTAGAATGAGATGAATTAGAGGAGATCAATGATCTATCATCAAGATGGGAAGAGCTAAAGGAGATATCTTCTCTAACATGTATCATCCAAATGATGGATCACTACATGTGATTTGAAAATTTTATGCAAAAATATAACACACAATTAAATCCAAAATCTAAATCTCTATACTATGATCATCATTGTGAAGTCTCCATGCACCAATGCCCAAATCCCTCATCACAAGAGGATATCTTGCAACATGTTTCACCTTCCTCAAGACAATCAGTGTCAAAAACACAAGCACCCATGTAGGGATCACATAAATATCCCCTTGAGTCACCACATGCTCCTATCTCATAGCATGTAATATCAACGCCACACTGAGACTTCTTATAGCATGCATTATCTATGCACGGATCATCCTAAGAAACTGCAATACTTGCCAATATATCAACAATCATCACAATCAAAATAATAGAATGTGTTCCAAAACATTGATACTTAAAAAAATACACAATCAAATTCAAAAACAAACTATATGACAAATGAATTGTAGAAATATAATATTATTCCTAGTCAAAATTGTCAATGCAAATAATCAGAATAAGGGTGAGCTTATACTAGCTATACCTGCCACCTATCATACACACGACCAATGTAACTATTATAATTAGTAGCATGCAAAATGATTTTATTGTCTTTTCCCTTCTCTTTTATGCTATATGGAAAATTGATGCGATAAAATGATGATTCAATCCTATGTATAGAGGGGAGTCAATCCCTATTATTTTAACTTTACTATGAGTTGTCCCAAACATTTGGAGATTAATTCAACAAAAGTGATGATAACAATGCATGTGTTAATAATCTAAGGCTTTCTAAACATATGGCTTGGATAAATCATCCCACATATTCCCTCATCTTGAGAGATTAAATTATACTAGCACTTTCACCCAGGTAGGGTGGAAGAGTACAACTGATAGGGTTAGGGGTACTCAATAATATCTTAGTAGCTAAAGCTTTTGCTGATTATTGTGAATCGATGATTGTTGTCATTACACCTATTGTTGTCGATCCCTTACCAAAAGAAGAGATGCATCTCAAAGCCTCTATATGACATCCACAAGGGACAGTATGAATTAATTCCTACCATGCATGAATCATAATTGTTTACTACATATGCCACAAAATCTTTGATTATACCAAGGATGGGAGATTTCTATTTCTCCTCTTGATATTCACAATTTGTCTACATTTCATTACAATGGAAGGGTCCTCCTCTATATTAACATGAGTGTATATCCATGAGTTTGCATCAATTTCCATCCAATAGAAGACTTTGACCTCATGAAATTAAGAATCTGCACCTTCATCTATAATGAATCAAAATATGTAGAGATTTTCTCCACAAAACTAAAAGCATAAATGTGTCTACACTCAATATTAGTTGTTTTGTTATTTCTTTCAAGAATTAAAAAGTCATAAAAAGTGATCATTAAAATAGAAACATGGTTCTTTAAAATATTTCATGCATATGAGGTGTTACCGAATGGTGTTCACAAGTATAAAGAAATACTAGACACTTTTTTCAACTTCTAATATTGTTTGTTTATATCAACTCGAATTGCATGGATGTCATGAGGCATTCAAGTGTTTTATAGAAGATATATGAATAGGCTTGATATATACAAAAGTCTTTATGTCATTGTATGGAAGATGTCATTTTGTCATCTTTGGTTTCGCAAAGTTATATGTGCTATATTTTATGTCTGTTGGTGGCATCATTTTGTAAAGAGGGTTTTATGTCTATTTTATTCTATAATCAAAAACTTATATGTCCACTATATCAGATATGTATTATATGTATTTTATTAATTTAGTACTAAGTACTATTCTTCATTTCTAGATATAGGGATTTAATTCAACTTCATCTAATATTCAAAATGTCTAAGAGATTACACTGGCATTTAGTGGAGTGATAGTTGTGGAAATTATTCTATAGTAGTAGACATTCAAATCTAATTCATAGCATTGTGTTTGTATGAGTGCGTGCCAAATTGTCATATAGACCAATTTAATGTGGATCCTGATGAAGAATCTAACTAGTTAAAAGATAAGGGGCTATTTAAAAATTTCAAGGGTATAAAATTGAAACCCAACTTTAAACACCAATTTTTTGGACCTAAAACAAGACAACACATATACAGATAAAATACACCAAAACTGATATTCAATGAAATGTTATAGAGGAGAAGTAAATCAAAAGATCATGTGAATTATATCATCTTCCTTTATAGAAAAAGAGTTTCATACACATTTGAATTCCTTTTTTTTTCTTTGAAATCATCCATTTATGCAATACAATGATTGGGAGACATAACTTAATAAAACTCTTAAGTAAACAACTTGGTATAATTATCTAATTATTCTACATCTCCATTAGCATCTACCAGTACTATAGAATTCTTTTGATCAAGTTGCGAGCACCTAGAGAAAGCCAATTTGCACACTTGAAATCTATTTTGGAAATCTCCACATCACATTGAAATATATGATTATCAAGTTTTAATTCAATCATATAAGGATTCAAGTCTTCTACATAATCTAATAGTTACTCTAGGGATGATGCAATTGATTATCACCTGATCTACATTGGAGTGGTTTCCTATGTTTGCACTTGTATGCAACCTTCACTGAGTCTAATGGAACTTATTCTATCTCCAAGCCTTTGTAATCTTTCCTTCCAAACTTTCTTATTTACCTTACAAGATAGTGAGAACCCATTTTTCGATGAAGTTATTATTTTCTATGAGATAGTACAAAGTGGTGGGAGATGAATCATTATCTAATTTATAACATGCCAACTTTTCAAAGGGATATTTGCGACGAAAAATTTACAAAAAATGTTTGGGTAAAAGTACAAATTTGTGTCACATTTTATGTTTACTTATTGAGAACAACTAGATTTGAGTATTTCTATCTAAAAATCAATTTTGTTCTAACATATGATTTAGATAAATCAATTCTAGCTAAGTTATATATGGTCTCACACTTTTCCAATCGGAAATGTCTATTAAATGCATATTTTATACTAGTTTATATCCAATTACTATTTAGAAATAAAATTATTTAAAAAAATGGATGTTACTATTTTTTATGATATTTTTTAATAACATGTAAACACCATTTTATAGAGCTTGAAGTCAAGATTATTCTCATATAGAGTTCATAATGTTTTAATTAGATATATTATATTCTAATAAAAAATTCTACAAGAACTTATTTTAACACTCGAAAATATGTTGATTTTGAGAAGGAGAAAAATATTAAATGATATTGAAAAAAAATTAAAATTATATGATGTTCTAGAGGAGAGAGTTCTCTTCTAGAGTGTATAATTTTTCTTCTGGTTAGAATAGCTTTGATTTGAAAAATGTGGTGGGAGATTAAAAGTATCAATTTTAGGTGAGTTGAAATTTGAGTTATTAAAGAAGAGAAAATGTAGGTCTAAAGACAATTTTTGTTTTTTATTATTATAGCTATATATGTTATCTATAACATAGTCTGAGATAAAAGAGAAATAAGTTTTTCCCATATAGTTTTGTGGTGGGAACTAGACCCCTAATTTTTAGAATTTTTCAGCAACTAAAATATTATCTAATTAAAATTAGGAAAATATGTCAATTTTTATTCAAAAAAATTATTAAAAAATTTATTGTAAACTTCATCAATTTCTACACATTTCATTAATTTACTTCATTTTCAAATTCTAAATAATAATATTGCTTTTATGTCATTGAAGGTGAATAGTTATATTATTTCTAGTCTTTTTCTTTACAAAAGGGTGACACATATTTTTTATTTCACTTTTTTACCTTATGATAAAGATCTACAGTTTACATAAAATGTTTATCTTATAATAAAGATCTACAGGTAAAAGAAAATAAATATTTACCTCTTGATAAAGGGATGCAAGATTTTTTTCATCAAATGACAACCATCCTATCAACAGAATAATGAGAAGTACATCATAAGACCACAGATTGGTGGTAGCCTTGTTGATGAGAGAAAGAAGATAAAACATACCATGTCGTAACTCATAAATCACGTAAATCATAAAGAAAAATAGAATACAAATTTGAAATACTTATAGAATATCAAAATAAAATAAACTAAAGAGTATAATAAAACTTAACAATAACTAATATTATTATTAGTTTTAAACACTCTAAATTGAATCTATGTATAAGTTCATAACTGATTTTTTAAAAAAAAATTCTATCAATATCCTATGATCATCATTTTTTAGGATGCATAATAGTATTATTCTATTTGGAATTTGGTTTTAAATATTATCTTTTTTCACTGTGAAGAGTTTCTTCATGATTATTTATGGACTCTAACAATTGGCTTTACACAGAACTAGGAGAAAGAGTCTAAAAAAGGCTTCAACCACTTTGAACTTACAAACTAGTGTGCCCACAAATATAAAATATTTTGTACCAAAAAAAAACTAATGAGCTTCAATTTTTGCATTTCATAAGGATGGGACCTTATAAACTACTAGCTTAGAACAGTGTTATTAAAGCCCTACATTGGACCACATAAATATAGTTTTAAAGCATCATATCTAAATATAGGCCTAAAATGTCTCATTTGATAAATTGTCAATGTGTTTTCAAATGCAAAGCCAATACATTTTAATCTTGGATATATAATCATTTAAGTTTTGGAACTATTCTTATCTACACATATGGAGCCATATTTGCATTAGATTGAACTATCTATGATATATCTTGATTTTCTCTATTACTTATTTGGGTGTTAGTACAACATTCTTTCACACTATTTACATTGATGCAGTGAAAATTGTGATAACCGGATCTATAGTATCATAGGATTAGTCAAAAAGAATTTAGCTTTCACTAATAAAATTTTTGAAATGGTTTTTTTTATTGTATTATTGTTTCAAAGTACATAATATATATATATATATATATATATATATATATATATATATATATATATATATATATATAGAAGGCAAAGCATGGCCAACCTCAAATATATTCTGGCATCTAAGTCTCCAACCAACTAAACACAAGAGAAACATTGATCAGTAACCTTCTTGGGAAGAACAAATTTTAAAGGGAGAGAATGAGGCTACCATATTTTAGAATTAATGCCCCACTATGACGAGGGTACCAATACACTTGTAAATCATCTTACCATTAAGACATCATGATGTTCTGAGATTGGGCGATCAAATAGCATGATAAAGGGCAGAGGTAATTACCTAAAGGAACAAAAACTAATATAAATTGCCATGTATTAGACAATGATCAAATAATACAAGTTGAGCAATGAAGGAAGTATTAACTGGTGTGATTAAGTGAAGGATCAATGGTAGCTATTGTGACTGCCAGTCACCATCACCCAAGTCTGGGATCCCCTTTCTATTTTTTTTTAAATTTGCCTGCTATTTTCTTATTTCATAGAGTGAAGACAGAGAATACAATCCTTCATCATTCAAAAATCTCGCTTTCCTTACAGCATGGAGCACAGTTTTGGAAGGAAATATTATGCAAAGAACAAAATCCTCCATTCTAGAAAAGCTCGATCCCACAAATTCAGGAGCACAAGTCTGAAGGAGTCATAGAAAGGATAAAATCCTTCATTCCTTGAAAATTCCACTTTCTATAAAGCATGGAGTGCAAGCTTGAAGGAGTCATGGAAACATTTCACAAAGGATAAAATCCTTCTTTCCATTAAAAGCCCACCCCAGCAAATTTTGAGCACAGATTTAGGGATTGTAAATTTTATCTCCAATCCAAACATAGATATGGATAGGAACACATCTATAGAGGAAATTAAAAAGGGACTAGATATCACCTTTGGTTAAGTGGTCAAGGCTAACATAAATTCAAAATAAAAATCAGTTGAAGAAGGTTTCTATGCAATAGAAATAATGGCTCGGGCACATGCTGCATGTTACTTCAATAGCGCAGATATCAAGAAGAAGTTGGAAAAGTTGAGGAATGCAAGATCTGTTACATAATGAAAACTAGATCAAGACTGCTCGACGCTCAGACAATTGACAGACAAAATGCAAAAGGTTGCCACAAAAGCAAAATCGCACCCACTTGAAGAAATGTTTGATGCAGATGGGAATCGATCCTATAAAACACATAAGAAGATCAAACCTTTTGGATCTCTCCACTGTCCCTTCCTTCTATGATCATAGCTCTCTTCTCAACCATGCACAACAATGGGAGAATGCAATTCTTGCAAAAAACCTAAGGTGGGCATTACTAATCGCTGACAATAAGCCAATTCTAGCCCTGATAGATTTAATGTCAATAGCTAATCACCAGTTCAATTTGCAAAAGAGCATGAATAACTCAACATGGTCACATCATAAGCAAGAAATGGGAGTAGCTTTTGTAGCAGACAATAGCATATTGTTCCTCAAATGGCATAGATCCTACTGGGTACATAAACCCTAGTGATGAATATAATGGACCCACAATTTCATAAAATCCGTCATCTGAGTAAAAGCCCGACTCCACAAATTTAGGAGTGCAGATTTGCTTTTGGCATGGAATGTTCAATGAAGGATAAAATCCTCCACTCCATGAAAATCCTACTTTTATAAAGTGTAGAGCGCATTTTAAGGGAGTAAGGAATATTTTGAAAAAGACAAAATCTTTCTTTCCATAAAAAGCCCTTTCCTTAAAATTTTAGAGCACAATTTTGAGGAAATGGAGGAATGTTTTGGTGAAAAATTTTATCCTTCATTCCTTGAAAATCCTGCATTCATAAAGCATAGAGCGTAGTTTTAAGATAGTGAAGGCAAATGAGCACAAGGGTACTTGTCTGTTTGGGAGGAAGAGTGAAATAAAAATAAATGGGCACCAAGACTGTGATGGAACGAGTAATAGAGAGAAACAAAATGAGCAACATGCAACATATTCAAGGTTCCTGATCAAATGGAGGAGGACCCAAACGTGATGCGAAAAGGATTCAATCTAGAAATGACAGCTCAACCATTTGATTGGAAGAAGAAAGAAATTACAGATCTCGAAGCTCTTTCAAAACCAGTCTTAGATTTTACAAAGTGGTGGATCGAGTGTAAGCTTGAAAAATTAGTTGCACTAGCTAATGGATTCACATATAGGTTGCTTAGCCATAGACCACTTAGGGATGAAAGATAAAGAAAAATATCTGAAGGGATTGTTAAAGAAAGGGGAACTCCATCCGAAGATGTAGCAACCAAGAAAGGGGAGGAGGTACCTTGAGAAAATCATCCTAGGATTGAGGAAGTCATCCAGGAACCTAAAAATAAGAAGAAAAAACATGGAGATGCTCCCTCTTCTCCGAGTCGAACTCCAAGTGTCCAAGAGATAGAAACTTTTGAAAAGCAGGATGTAGGGACAAGTATAAGGAAATTTGAGCAAGAAGAGAATTTGGATAGGCCAATTCATGATAGGTTGAGTATAAATGCTTATGAAAAGTCCATGCAAGAAAGAGACAGAGACCAAGATATGGCTATAGAGGAAAGTCTCACTACGATCTTAGAGGGAGAAATGATTAATGATGGAGATGGCCCACTAGAGGAAGAAACTCTAGGAGTAGCAATACATCTTCCAAGTGCCAAAGCCATAGTTCCTAAGGTTACAATGGATAGTCTAGGAGGTGAAGAGGAGATTGACATTCGAGCAGTCCAAAGGAAAGAACAATTCATAATTTCAGGGGACCAAAGTATACCCATTCCAGAATGGTTGAGGGAATGAATTCAATTACATCAACAAAGGGAGGTTGATCCAGCAATTGAATTATAGGAAATTTTGGACCGATCAAACTAATCAGAAGAACAAGGGAAAGAAAAAAGATATACTAAATTCATCAGAGGAGAATCAGGATCCAGAATCTTGCAAATTGTGACTCCCACAGTTGAGAAAGGGAAAAATCAGATTGCTCCAGATGAATATCATGTTATAGAAGTAAATCTTGGTCAGGCTACCCGAGAGAAAATATTGGAAGAATTTGATGACTCCATATAGGCTTTGAAGGATAGGTTGAAGAAAGTAGAAGAAGGGTATGAAAAGAAGAAAAGAGAAATTCGGGCCTTATGTCAATACATCAATAAATTGCCTCATCTAGTAAGAGAGGAAGGTCCATCATTTGTCCCTCCAACAGGTGTTTCTAGTGAAGTGGTAGGTGATATTGATAGAATCAAGCTGATTTCTCAGGGTGCAAAGATTTGGATCGAAGGAATTCAGGAGGTAGCCTTCAAACATGTAGAAGAATTAGAGCAAGTGCACAATAGGGCATTGGCTGCAATCTCTAGGATCCAGTGCATGGAGGAATCATGGGTGGATGAGCATATTTACTAAGAAAAGGTGTTTTCTGACATTCAAAATCTAATGGATACCCCAAAGAAAGAATTAATTGATGGTCGAGTTATCAGCAAGGGGGATGTCTATGATTTTATTCGATGGTATAGTGCAGTGATCAGGGCTAAGGAAATGTTTGAGAGCTTTACTAGGGAATTCAGTCAATGGAAAAATATTGTTGATAACATCAAGCAAGGAATATCAAATGCAATTGTATCCTTGTTATCACAAAGATTGGGGGAAGAAGAAATGACAATAGATAATCTGAAAGTCAAGTTAGAGGAATTCTTTCAGCTAAATGTATATGGAAGAGATGATTTTGAGAACTTCTCCATCTTCTCAAATACCATGCACACTACTAAAGACTTACTACTAGATTGGGATGAAAGCTTGGGAAAAGCAAAAAGAGCAACTGTAGTTCTAGAATAAAAGCAAGAATCTGCACCAAGCATCAGTATAGAGGAGTTGGAAACAATGTTAGATTGATTTTGATCTTTCAGGCAAAAAAATCAAGGATAGATGCATTAAATGCATAGTGGGTGTGCATAGGTATCATTTATTACACCCCACTCCTTAAATGAGCATTCATAGAGGGCATTTATTACCCACTATAGTAGTGGATTCCTTATGGCATTAATATAGATTCCTTTCCATTGCCCTAACCCTAATTAGGGCTGATGTGGCATGATCTTGGCCATTGGTTATTGTGATCATCTGGGCCACCCATAGTAATCGAGGACCTATATAAAGGCCTCATTTCTCATTTGTAAGGGGAGATTTTATGAGATTGTTGCTATGAGCTGTTGAGATAATAAAGTTTTCATTGGAGTTTGGTGAATACTTGACCTATCTTAGTGCTTACTTGTTCTCCTAAATTTCTTCAATTAGATTAATTTTAGCATAGTCAATGTGTGTTGATTACAATGGAGAATATGATGTTGTATTGATGAATTCCTTTGGTTCATACTTTTGATGTTTTAGTGATTCTAATTCATTGTGTAAAGTTAGCCTAAACCTTTTCATGCATATGCTCAACTTCTATTATTTATATACATTGTTCTTTATGATGGTGTATGCAGTGATATGAAAATCTTTGGCATAACCCTTGAAGATTGCACCAGTTCACGCATAGTTGTAGTATAACTTGGCAAAGCGAAATTCAGTAAATTGAGGAATTTGTTCACTATAGTACTATTTTTTGTTATCACTACCCTTAGGATTAGAATAGAATTATTGAGCCCCATCCTATTGAATTTTTGCATATTTTGTGAAAATTCCAAAAGCACTTCATTGCAAAACCTTAAGATAGCTCCCACATCTATTATGGCTTGACATGAATATGAATAAACATGTAAGGCCCCTTGTGATCATCAGCAAATCACATCAACCACCAATCTTATACACAGTCAAGACCTGGCATTAAAGGAACCTTGAAGTCATTGTATGATCTTCTAGCAATCTTAGCATACACAAGACTTTATTCAAGAGAGGATAAGATATTTCGATATTTTGTTCTACTGTTTGGTGAGTCATAAAAGACACATCAATAGTAGCTATTGGTTATGAAAAAGAATTACAAGAGTTACATTTTGAAAAACCACAATCCTCTCTAAAATGCTTACAACTTTCAAGGGGATGTTGATCTTCATGGACATATTAAGTTGTATATGGTGAATACCAAAATGGGACAAGGCATCAAGGGAAGAGATTCGATAAGAATTGGTTCTAATAAGAGAAGATCAACATATTGTAGATTAGCAACCAGATTTGGATCAGAAATTATTCTTTATTGTAGGCAGTAGCAACCTTATTCATTTGTGGTATGCATGAGATGTATGCATAGTGTCTAACATATGATTCCATATGTATTTGATATAGTTAATGATGTGAAGTGCTAATCAATCAAGGAAACTATCATGTATGGGTGATGCATGAGATACATTTGGGAGAACTGATATAGGGTCACCTCTAAGCATTCGACTCCAATTTGGATGGAGTTGTCTAGGTTGAATTCCCCTACCACTTATGGGCATATGGGTCAATTTTTCAAAGTTGTCTTTGGTTTTTGTTATCATCTTCAATCCCCATGATGGTTGGTTTGGATTTTCTAGTTCAGTGAGATTAAAAAACTTAGTCTATGATGGAGAATGTGAATGTAAACCGATATGCTTTGTATAAGGTTCTCATTATTTACAGTTTCCAGCTAAAGCGTGATTCTTAGGAGAATGTTATGTGTATTTCTCAACAATTTCTATTAATAATAGTTGTGTCATTCATTACTTGCACTATAGAAGGTGCAGCAGATGAGAGAACTAGATAAAAGATTTAAGAGTAAGAGAAGAATAAGAATAAATAGTACAAGAAGAGAAGAAAAATATTAAGGACAAGATGGAAGTGAATTCGAGTAGGAAGCCCATGGGGGAGACACTGTTGTGCCTGGTGTTAATGGAAGTGAATCTCTCTAAGACCAGGAGCACCTTGCTAAAGGTAATATTCTTTATTTTGAGTATGTGTCAGACTGTAGACTATAGAGTATATCTAGAAAATTGATGCTTTTATTTGCATAGTCATTTGTAAACTTTTGGTTTAAATAAAGTGAAGTTGTATAAGGATAGTTTACTGTGTGATAAATTAGATAAAAGAAGAGACAAGTAAGATTTTCTTTCTTTCATCTTCCCTATGGAATTCACTAAAATAATTAATCTAATGATCTTTGCATTTGATATACTTCAACATAATCTTTTGTTAAATTCAATTTTAGAGCATGAAACATTTCATGGATTGAAATATTCAAATTTTTTGAACAAGTAAAATATTTAGAAAATTTAGTCACCAAAATTTATTGTATAATACTTACACCTTGGACAAGTAGATTAAACCTACTCTAGCTTTGGAAACTCTTCCAATGTTGAAATCATTTCCAAAATGTTTTAGAAGTTGTAGTTTAGTAGTTTTATTACCGAAAAAATAGGAAGGAAAATGGTAGAGCAATTTCATGACCTATTTATCACTTTATGGCCCATGACCATCTAGATTGGAGGGCATTCACCAAATCGAAGACAATAGATCATAAACATAAATTTGAATTTTTATAGATTGTTGCAATGAAATTTATAGACCTTAGATTGTCTCGTAATTTTAAGCTTCTTATATATTTAGGTTCACTTTTATCTAAAACATTTAGGATGGATTTCTAGGAGATGCAAATATGAGCACCTACCAGATTATTGAACTTTGTAGGAATGATGTGAAATGACAATTGGTTGGTCATGAGTGTTTTACTCGTGCTAAGCATTTTAGTAGCTTTTTAAGTAATATTTTAGAAGATATTGCTCAAAATTTCTATTGAGAGAATGAATTTTTTCATAAATTTTAGTTAGATGATGAATTTTTTATCATTTCTTGGTTGTTTTAGCTTCTTGGATGTGGATTGTTTATGGACTAGCGGTACTTGATACCTTATGGGGCTCTCCAACTCTCCAAATTTTGATTAGAGGTGTGTGAAATCAAATCTTTATGAAGCTTTTATAATTTCTTGCATTTTTTATTTTACTTCATTCATATTTTGTAATGTTACCTGAATTCAAAAATGAAGCTTTTATAAAGAAGTTTTAAGATGCATAGTTTATGTATCTATTAAAATAGCTGTAAAATGATTTTTCGAAAAGAATTTTAAAACAAATTGGCAAAATTATCATGGAAGAAATCTGATTCTAAATCCAGACTTGATGTTCTAAACCCAAAATAAGATTCCCTTGTGCCAAGAAGTCCAAATCCAAATTCAACATATCCTCCTTCAATTGAAAATATAGCCATAGGCCCTCATTCAAAAAGTGTTTATCATGAAAATACTTTGCACTTGTATTATTATCCATGATTTTGATCTAATGTTTTCTTCTCTCCTGTAGGATTGATTATATTTTGTTATCTTCTTGGTTTTCATCCATCAAAGGAAAATAGTAGTGTTTGGGAGAAAATTGGAGGATGGAAGGAAAGCCCTTCAAATTATGCGATATCTATTTACTATTTGTAATGCTTTAACCTTATATGTTTCAAAGGGTATGTTCCAAACATTTATGTTTCAAAGGATATCTATGACAAAAGTGTTTCAACATTGTATATATAGATTTGAATATTTTATATACAAATTTCAAGATTCAATGAATATCTAATGCTAAGAATGCTGATGTTGTAGATGACACAAAGGGATTGAAATTTATTTTATCTAATCCCAATCAATCATGGATAAAGAAGATGGGAGATGCAATATTATTTGAATGGAAGAAGTTATGGCCCCTTGCTGCAACCACAGTCATAGTTTACATGATAAACTATATGATGAGGATGAATACAAGGATATTTTGTTAGCATTTGGGCGATCTACGACTCGCTAAATCCTCTCTTGGAAATTCAAGAATCCAAGTTCTTGCTTATGGCCTTATGGTATGCTTTTTATTTACATTTTCTTATTTATGTTTATAAGCATATAAATTAGACAAGGACTTGTATAGATCTAGTTACATAAAACACAAATCTAAAATGCTAGACTAAAATTCTAAATCATTGTGTAATATGATTTAGTTTTAAATGTAAATCTAAATCAGGTTAGTAATCTTGATTTCAACCTTGTAAAATCAAGACTGCAGATTCAAAAATTTAAACAAACAAATAAATGTATACATAACACATGGTTCATCATTAATATTAAATGATAGAAAAATAGGTAATCTCTATTTTCAACTCTATTTCCATGTTTAATCTATAATAGGATTAATAAAAGGAGAACAGTGTACTTTAGAGCCCACAATTAAATCATGTAACACTATGCCCTAGAAGTTTCTAATTTACTGTAGTTTTCCCAAGAAAACTTTTAAATGGGTATAAAGGGGAAGAGTTAAGTTCATTATTAAAGAATATTAAAAATCCTTTTTTAACCTAAATTTTTCTAAAGCCATGTTAGTGCACATCAAAAAAAATTTACCAAACTGAAGAGCTTGCATGATTTCTTATAGAACATTACCAAAAGTGACATATCCACTTAAGAACAATGGAATACATAGGAGTTACTAACAACACAACGAAACTAATATTACGAAATGAAATCCAACCCATTGCTATCAATGCATGCTACCATTTGTATAGTTGTTGTAGGCAATAATAAAAACACTATAAGAAGGGTTATCAAAAAGCACAAATCACAAAAAAAAAATAGCAAACAATGATGACATGAATAATACCTATTTAAGTAGTGCCAAACCAATGATACCTTATGCAAGCCCCACACATACCCAATTTTTAGCATACCTTCGCAATCATTTGTAGACTCGTTGCCTTCCCCTTCATTGTGAAGCAACTTACTCTACACTTGGGTTGCTTAGTCAATCAAGAGGTAGGTTCGTGGCATGCCCTTGCCAGCGGTGAAGCTGAGGAAATTTTGGCAGCAGCCTAGAAACAACTGTGTGAAGAATTATCAATGGGCTTTTGCCCAATTGAAATCCTATAAAAAATTTAAGAAGTAGTCTAGAAGAGATTGACACATTGCAAAGAAGGGAATCACCACCAACTTCAC
Source organism: Cupressus sempervirens (assembly GCA_028749045.1). Classification (NCBI taxonomy): domain Eukaryota; kingdom Viridiplantae; phylum Streptophyta; class Pinopsida; order Cupressales; family Cupressaceae; genus Cupressus; species Cupressus sempervirens. The sequence continues at coordinate 629,346,997 of CM053793.1, forward strand.
AAACATTAAAAATTCATAAATTTTATCTACATTCTCAACAATTTCCCTGCTTTCTGGGATTTAGTGTTGAAACTTGGAGGAGCTAAGGCTATCCTTATCTACTTTCTCAACAATATTCACATTGCAATGAAGTAATCATCAGTGCTTTCACTAAGGATTAAAATTCCTTAATTTTATCTACATTGCCAAACATTCATCCCCTTTCCATAATTGAATAGGAAAAAGTTGAGAAATCAAGGTAAGAAGTTGCATCGAACACGTTGGTTTGTGGAATTATTTTTCCTAGGGTTGTTCAGGTCTATGAAAATAGTTGATTCTTCTACCTTGGCATAGCTATTCTAGCAGTGGTTTTATTTGAAATCTTGCACTATATGGATGCTAGGTCTTTTCCCTACAACTAAAACATCATACACTAAGATTCATTTGAAGTCTAAAAGTGTTAAATAGTAAAAGTTGACCTATTTTTCTGAAACTTAATTTTCTACTCAGTGTGTGATGTTTAAGGGTGGTCTATCTTTTCACATTAGATTCTTCCCCTATATTACTTTCTTGCACCTTTATTTCCATTAATGATTCTTATATCTCGCTTGCCCTTCAAATTTGAGAACTATTAGTGTAAGGAGCAAAGTTGTGCAGAATTGGTTCATATGCTAATCTTTGAGAGAACAATTATGCAAATTCAACTAACTATTGTAGAGATCTCAAGAAATGCATAATAACATAATACAAATAAAAAAGAACACATAACACAGTGATTACTATGGGGAAACCCTTCCAAGAGAAAAACCACACCCTCCAAAACTCGCACAATGTATTATCAAACCAAGATGAATACAATACACTTGCAATGCAAGTTCTTATAGGAGCACATCACCACAAATTGAACTTGAAGAGACTCTTCCTAGCACCAGTCTTGCAAACTGAACTCAATTACACAAACACCTCCCCAAGCCCTCCTTTTATATGATTTTACAACTTGGAAACCACTTGTGGTTTTACAAGACCATGAGCAAAACTATCATGACACATGTTACCCATTTTTGACATTTACATTTCCAATATGGAAAAACAACCAGGTTAAAATAGTAATCCCGTCTACAATTTTGTCTCTTAGTCTAGACCCCCATAAAAGTCACAAAATGAGTCATCAAGGCTCTAAAAATGACCTACCTATATTCTACTATGGACAAGACTCATTTTTGACAACTCATTAACCAATTTCCAATGTATATACAAGTGGAAAACTTTCAACAACAAATTTTGGAATTTTCCAAAAGAAGATTGCAAGGTTGAGACACATGTTCTCAACATTCTCCCACTTGTTGAACACCTTGCAAGAGTTAGGGGATCCAAAAATATCATGGACTTAATTGCTAGGGGTTGAGAGGCCCATAGACTCTGAACACCATCTGAATTTCTCTGTGCTCACTAGATTAGTTAATGCATCGACAACATTCACCAAAGTCTCTACTTTTTCCAGCTTCACCTTGTTATCCTCCATCATATCTCTCACAAAATGATATTGTACATCAATGTGCTTGGTCCTTGCATGAAAAGTCAGGTTCTTCACTAGGAAGATTGCACTCCGGCTATCACTATAAATTGTCACTGCACCCTATTTGAACTCTATATCTGAACACAATCTCTTTAGCTAAATGGCTTCTTTGCAGGCATGAGTAGCTGCCATATACTCTACCTCAATGGTGGACAAAGCAACCATAGTCTGTCGCTTACTCATCCAAATAATTGCACCACCAAATAATGTAAACACATATGCACTGGTGGATCTTATTTTATCAACATCATTGGCCCAGTCTAAATCCACATAGTCTTGAATATCCAAGGAATGCTTGTTTCATGTTCCATGAAACCATATTGAGTACTCTGAGGTACCCTGCAAGTATCTAAAAAATCTTTTTATTACATCCCAATGTGCTCTTCCTAGATTAGATATATAATGAGAAAGGACACCCACTACTTGGGCAATGACTGGTCTTATACAAACCGTAGTATACATCAAACTTCCAACAGCACTCTGATATGGTACTCAACTCATCTCTTCCATCTCCAATGGAGATGTAGGACACTGTGAGTTAGAAATCTTTGTTCCCATAGTAATAGGAACACTCAATGGTCTTGAATCCTGCATATTAAACCTTTTCAAAATAGTACCAACATACTTACTCTGGCCTAGCCAAAGCTTTCTATTTTGTCTATCTCTTATAATCTCCATTCCTAGAATGTGCCTAGCTGCACCAAGATCTTTCATTTCAAAATTATTCGAGAGTTGAGATTTTAACTCTGCAATCAAACCTTTTCCTTTGCCAATAAACAACATGTCATCGACATATAAGGCAATAACTAGGAAACCATCACCATTATATTTGAAATATATACAGTGATCAGATTTAGATTGCACAAATCCCAAACTCAACACAAATGTATCAAACTTTTGGTACCACATCCTAGGACTCTGTTTTAAACCATACAAGGATCTCTTCAATTTACATACCAAATGACTTTTACCTTTCACCACATAGTGCTCTGGCCATGACATATAAATTTCTTCCTCCAAATCTCCATGAAGGAAAGTAGTTTTCACATCCATTTGCTCAATCTCTAGATCATAAGCTACTACAATAGAAAGCAAAAATCTAATGGATGTCATTTTGGCTACTAGAGAAAAAATTTCACCATAATCTAATCCCTCAACTTGAGAGTAACCTTTTGCAGCAAAACATGTTTTAGACTTCTCAATGCTTCCATCTGAACCCATCTTCCTTTTGAACACCCATTTACAACCAATAGGATTTCATCCTTCAAGCAATGGTACAAGGTCCCATGTTTGATTCCTGTTAAGAGCTGCCATTCTTCATCCATGGCTATTTTCCAGGACTCTACATCATTCATACCAAGAGACTCTTGTATAGATATTGGTTCATCATTGTTAGCATTCAATGCAAATATGAATCTCTAGTCATCAAGAGAATACCCATACCTTTTAGGTGGTTTCCTTTTTCTAGTAGATCTTCGAACAAGATTTGGTTCAGGTTTAGGAGGTTCAAGTTCATGATTAGGTTCTCCCTCTTCCTCTGATGATTCAAAACTCATAGAGCTCTCTTCAACATCTCATATTTCTAAGGGCCTTTATTCAATTTTCTTAGGTGTAGCAGGAAGTTGAATCACATTTTTCTTGTCTTCAATCTGTTCTGGCTGTACTGTAATAGAAGAAGGCTTATTTTCTCTAAAAATAACACTTCTGGAATAAAATACCTTTTGTGCAACAGGATCCCAAAACTTGTATCCTTTCACACCATAACTATATCTGATGAAGATACATTTGATAGCTATGCTGTCCAAATTTGTTTACTTCTCCTTTGGCACATGAGCATATGCCTCACAACAAATACTCTTAGATGTCTAAGTGAAGGCTTGTGGCCCAACCATGCTTCCATTTCCATTATATCAACAAGAGCTAATGTAGGAGACCTGTTTATCGGGTAGCAGGCAGTGGCTACAGCTTCAACCGAAAACTTTTGTTCTAGTCCAACACCAATTAGCATAATCCTAGCCTTCTCCATTAGGGTCCTATTCATTCTTTCTGCAACTCCATTCTATTGTGGAGAATACAGAGTTGTCATTTCCCTTTTAGTACCACAATCTTTACAAAATGTGTCAAAATCATTGGAGCAAAATTCACCACCATTATCATTTCTCAAACATTTTATTTTCTTTCCAATCTGCAATTCAACCATTTCTTTAAATTCTTTGAAATGACTAAAAACTTCAGCTTTACTCCTAAGGAAATAAACCCATGTTCTTCTACTAAAATCATCAATGAAAGAAACATAATGAACTAATCTACCAATAGAAGGAACATCAATTGGACCAAATACATCTAAATGAATTAGATCCAAAATACATGAAGACTTATGAGAACTTGAGTAAAATTGAATGCAGTTTTGTTTACCATAGATACAATGCTCACAAAAATCAAATTCAAGATTGCAATCATTTAACCCATCAACAAGGTTCTTATTTTTCAAGGTCCATAGGCCCTTATCACCTATGTGGCTAAGTCTCTAGTGCTATAACATGGTCTTCTCTATAGGAAACTTTGATTTAGTAGATAGAGCACCCTTGGGTACTCAAAAACCATGACCACTTTTTGAAAGAGAAATATTCTCCTTCTCTAACTGAGTAGTCCTTTTTACAATCTTATCAGAAGTACTATTGCACTCAACTATGCATGCATCAAGCTGGTACAATATACCCAATCTACTTCCTCTTGCTATTACCATAGCACCTCTCACCATTTTTACACCTGCTTCAAAAAATTGTACATGCACACCCGCATCTGTTAGCTTACTAACAGATAACAAATTCCTTGCTAGTCCAGGGATATGCAAGACACCATCAAATCTTCTAATTCTACCATCAAATTTTTTTACAAGAATACTTCCATAACCAACAATATCAAGTACTAAATTATCACCCAAATAAACCTTACCACCATCAAAATTTTAATACTTACTAAACTAGTTTCTATTAGGAGTCATGTGGAAAGATGCACCTGAGTCTATTAACCATGCATTTTCACCTACATGAGTGGCCAAGGCTATGATGAAAACATCTCCATCTTCATTCTCGAAATGAGAATCAGAATCTTGCTTCTTCTTCTTCTTCTTTTTCTCCTCCTCTTTCCAGTCCTTTTGAAAGTGTCCAGGTTTTCCATGATTCCAACAGATTGCCTTGGACTTACTAGGAGATTTTGATCTCCCTTTATTTTTGGACTTAGAATGGCCATCTTGCTTTTCGTTCTTGCCTCTTTCTTTTGATCTTCCATGAACACTCAAAGCCCCTTTAGCATTTAGAGAGACCTTCCTTCTCATCTCTTCAGAAAGTAGAGAACCAACAACATCCTCCATCTTCAAGACAACTGAAGTGCTCCCTATAACCATCAGAAGACAATCCCATGAGTCTAGCAATGAACATAGCAAGATTTGACACCTTTCTTCTTCATCCATTTGCACCCCTACTGAGGTCAACTGAGTCACCAACATATTAAAGCTTTCCAAATGCATAGAAATTTATCCACCTTCTTCTATTCTCAAGGAATACAATTTCTTCCTCAAGAAAATCTTATTCACAAGTGATTTGGCTTGATAGATCTCACTTAGCTTTTTCCAAAGCTTCTTCGTAGTAGGTTCTTCATGGACATTAATCAAAATCAAGTCTACAAGACACAATCTAATGAGACCTTTAGCTTTTCTATCGGTCACATCATATCGTGCAGCTAATGTCGGATCTATGGGCCTCAACTTGTTCTCATCAATCACATCCCATAGATCCTAATCAATCAATAGATGTTCCATCTTCAGGTTCCACATCTCAAAGTTTGTGCTAGAAAACTTTTCAAAATCAATTCTCCCCAATATGCTTGCCATCTTTTCAATCCTACAACACAGAAATGAAATTCTCTACACAAGCTCCCACTTAAACCTTGATTAGCTCAAAAAACCCTATACCCAACAAATAGAACCAAAATTGGCTAGGCTTTGATACCACTTCTAAGGAAGAAAAGGTGCATGGAATCGATTCCTATGCTAATCTTTGAGAGAATAATTATGCAAATTCAACTAACTATTGCAGAGATCTCAATAAATGCATAATAACATAATTAAAATAACAAAGAACACATAACACAGTGATTACTGTGGAGAAACCCTTTCGGGAGAAAAACTGTACCCTCCAAAACTCACACAATGTATTATCAAACCAAGATTATTACAATACACTTGCAATGCAAGTTCTTACAGGAGCGCATCACCACAACTCAAACTTGAAGAGACTCCTCCTAGCACTAATCTTGCAAACTAGACTCAATTACACAAACAACTCCCAAAGCCCTCCTTTTATAGTGATTTTACAACTTGGAAACCACTTGTGGTTTTAAAAAACCATGAGCAAAACTATTATGAAACATGTTACCCATTTTTGACATTTACATTTCCAATATGGAAAAACAACCAAGTTAAAATAGTAATCCCGTCCACAATTTTGTCTCTTGGTCTAGACCCTCATAAAAGTCACAAAATGAGTCATCAAGGCTCTAAAAATGACCTACCTATATTCTACTATGGACAAGACTCAATTTTGACAAATCATTAACCAATTTCCAATGTATAAACAAGTGGAAAACTTCCACAAACAAATTTTTGAATTTTCCAAAAGAAGTTTGCAAGGTTGAGACACATGTTCTCAACAATTAGATTATATTTCATAGGTGTGTTTAAATATAAAACACTAAATGTTGAGGCTTACTGTGGCTTCATAAAAATTACAACTCCATGTCCATTTACTCTATCTTATTTGATCTTCTAGTTTGAGGAGAGATTTCTCAAATATGAGTACATAAGTTTTGAATAAGTTAAGTTTGAGTTCTAAAGTATTCATTTATTATATTTTAATAAAATATTTTATTTATTGTTCTTTTAGATTTTTCATCCAGTCAAAAAAATATTGAATTAAACTTTTTATATAATATTTATTATGTGATTGTATAATTTTTATTTAAAAAATTAATTATTTTTATTTTTAATCAATTATAAATAAATAGAATTATATTTTGTTTTTATGAAAAGTCATTTTTCTATTAACTAAAGTTACATATTCAAAAAATAGGGTTAGGGGATACAAGGATCACCCAATGAGAAATCATGCTAAAGAGTTGGAATGATAAGAATTACTAATCAAAGAATATATATAAACTATCCTCAGGCAGCTAATGTAGTGCTAACCATTTACAATTACTTCTCAAATGATGGAATTCATATTGTTCCCATGTTTCACAATCACTTTGGGTGTTTATGGTTTACCCTAACCAATGCAATTTTGAAGTAGTTTAAATCTCATCATGAGCTTCACAAACATAACACAAGTGGTTTTAAGATCACCACAAACTTCAAATTAAAGTTATTTTGGCTCACCACAAACCTCACTCACAAATAGTTTTAGGATTACCACAAACCATGCACTACCTAGGTATAATGACCACAAATCACCACTATAGGGAAATTATCATCACTCTGGATCTTTATTCTTTTGTATTTCTAACAAAACTGATTAGTAAGTCCATAAAAGAATAAACACATCAACCAAGACAAATGGCTACCCAACTGCTACACTCACCAATTCTATAAGAATCATTTTTGGATACATGGTTCATCAATATGTTAAACCAAACCTTTGGAATGTCAAGAACAATTGATAATGTACCCCTTACAATAACTCAGGCACATACATTTTCTAGATTTTCCTTTTGACAATTGGGACCTAAACTCAAAGTTGAGACAGAATGCATAGCCCATTCACAACACAACCTTTTTTGACTCCAAAAGTGCTTATTATTAGTTCCTGCCAAACGTAGGATACTGTTGCATTCATTGAATGCAATGTTTTAAAGAATTTAAAATTTTATATGGAAATTACAATGTGTATATCTATTTTTCATTTTTCCTTATTTTATAAATGACATTTTCTTTTCATTCTATTGCTCCATACTATTTTTGGTAGGGAGAAAAATCAAATTTTTGTTATAAAAATACACATGTTTTCCCAATGACAATAATGGCATGCATTAATGATAGCTTTATCTTTTTCACAATTGTGACAAATTAATTAAAGTTTTCAAAAAGTAATTATTTTATCTTCCACCTCACAACCTAAGACATATATGCATGTCTAATCAATAATAACTAAATCATTTTTCTTACCAAAGATTGTAAATATATCAATCTATTATTTTTAACATCTTTTGAATTTAAGTTTATTTAAAATCTTACTAAAACATTAATTATCATATCATTTATTTAATTTTTTCTTCATAATAATTTAAAAAAATTTTATTCTAATTTTAAAATTAAATTTTGTATTATAAATTATAATTAAATTAATAATTAAAAAATTATATTTTTAAGAATGTAATTATTTGATAAATTTTTACTAAAAATATTTATAACTTTTGTTGCAAAAAAAATTAAATTTAGTTTTTAATGTTTTATATTTTTTGTTTTAAATATATTTATTAATTTTACATTGTCCCTTACTTTTGTCAATTGTAAAAGGGTAAAAGCATAGATCTATGTCATTTTTTGAGATATCTAGGCGAGTTATAGCCAAAATACTTTTGCCGAAAAGGGTTTCGGTCATAACCCCTTCAACCGTACATGCGTGGCACTTTCCCTCGCCTACATTGCCACTAGGGTTTTGGCCAGAACCCTTTCGGTGGAAAGTATTTCGGCCGAAACTGTAGTGGAATTATAAAAAGAAAAAATTTATTGTTGATGGTCATTTGTACTATTATGGATTCTGGGAGTGGTTTAGAGTGTTTCAGTCATAACCAGTAAGTGGTTTTTTTTGTTTTAGTTTTTTTATGTTACCATTAGTCAAATTAATTGACTTTTAAGTGTTTTAATAATTAAATTTATTATATTTTAAGTGTTTTATTAATTAAATTAATTATATTTAAAGTGTTTTAATAGTTGATTGTTTAGACTAGTTAATTTTTTTTATATAGTTAGATCAATATGTTAGATTTAAAGAAATATATGGTATCTTTTAATTAAATATCTATTTAATCATAAATGTAGATTTTACATCAAACATACAAAATTCAAGTTGAGGCCTAGATAACTAAAGTAATTATATTTGAGAAAACATTAGCATAGTACAAACCTATAGAGATAACTAACATGTAACTTGAAACATTAGGTATCTAACTAAACTATAATAAGTTCTAGTTGTTCAAACTTGAAAACATAAAATTTAACCAATTTCAGAATTATAAAACCTGGAAACTATAATAACATGCATGTACATGAAACTTCAAAAACTTGTTAAGACCTCAAGATAGCTAAAAATTAGCTACATTTTAATAATATGTGCATTTTATTTGTTCACATACATGAGCTAGATACATAAAGTTTCAATATATAAATTTAACATGTGTTAAATTAAAATGATCTATAATTTTTAGTTACATTCAACTTTGTACATACATGTTTTAAATTAAATTTAACTTTCAATTTTATATGTACATAAACATAAATCTTAACTCTACATTTAAAGATAGAGATCTTCTTTGCATATATCATTATGGCATTTGGTAGTGCACCTATGTCCTTAGGGGAGGCTCGTATTTAGGGAGGGGGTCGTAGTGCTAAGTCGAGCACAACACGTAGACTAATATCATCCTCTAAGGAGAGAGAGCATTTATTTAGAGATATAGTTGCTAGGTTATCTTGTGCTATAGAGTATCTGGATTCTACACTTTTGGCTTCTACCACTCTCCCTAATAGGGAGAAGATTATTTCTATGAGAGATGAGTTATGCCATATGATTGAGATGATAGAGACATACAACCTATTTGATAATATCAGTATTGAGACATTTTACTCTTCCCTTTCTCACAGTGTTACTAGTACTATGAAGTATACATAGATTGATGGAGAGGTCTCCATCGCTATGGTGAAGAGTATGTTTCCATTTTATACAAATAGGCCTAGGGTTAGAGCTTATTCAGCTACAAAATGTATAGATTAGGTTGTTGCACCATTTATATATTCTTGGTGGTTAGCTATGCATCACAGGTGGCCACAGAAGGATGAGTTTCCTCTTTATTTCTACAAACAATTGTTTGCAAAATTTAATTTACATCATGATGTTGATTATATAGATTTTCTAGGTCATGCTGGATAGGGCCTTGGTAAATTGTCAAAGAGATTTATACCTACGAACACCACTATGCCTATTAATAAATGGGAAATGGTGGGTCCAAACCTTTTGGTCATGTTGAGAGGTCCATAGATGGTTGTCGCAGGTATGACTATTCTCAATGATATAGTCAAGACTCAGATATATTCTAGAATTTCCATAGTTGCTATGCAGTTATAGGAGGTGTCTTTAGATTGATGTGGTAGATTTATGTTTCAATCTCATGGTACCATTTCGACAACTGCATCCTTTAGCACAAGAGTTGATGATGTGTATGAGATAGCAGATATACCATCTCCACTAGAGATTTTTGCTATATCAAATGTGGATGTATTGCGTCATATGGCATCCTATTTAACATCTAATCTTCTCAATTCACATCAAGCATTATCGATAGTCACAGGGATTCCTCTTTGTAATATTGGTGGACACATCAGACATATTCTCTCGTGCATAATAGGATCATAGCCCTCACAAAGATAGGAGGATATCCCTACACATTCTATAACACCTACTCCTATAGAGGGCCCTACAACACCTATCCCCAAACCTACTTAGGATCCTATATCACCTACTCCTACACAGGACCCTATAGCACCCGCCCCCCCACCTCCTATTAGACCCTCCCATACTTAGGCCCCCATAGTATGACAAGGTCTATTTATCACTATGATTTCAGATGAGATGGTCAACATGGACCAGACTACTCTATCACTACATGATTCAGATGTCAATCAGATTGGCAGAGCATTACATGATGCTATGGAAAATATAAATTTATATGTTTAAATTTATTTGTTACTATACTTTACACAAGTATACTTGTTTAGCATACTTGAGCTTTTATACATGTACTTTAAAGAGACATACATATATTCAAGTGATTCAATTTAACTTGTGTACATATATGTGTGTTCTATACGGTCTTAGTGATAGTATGTTACATTTTGGAGATCTTTAGACTCCAATATATCCTGCACAACATGAGTAATGGGTATGTTATGTATTTTTTATTATATTTTTGATAGATATATATGTACATATGATATAATACATGCATGTATACATATAATTTCATAATTAAATTACAAATTTCTTTCATTTGACATAGGGTTTAGAGCCATATCATAGAGCCTTTTGGAGTCATGGATCGAGAGGGAGATGTGGTTGATCTTATTTTATATATCTATTTCATTGATGTTGGGATATTATTTGTGTGTGTGTGTGTGTGTGTGTGTGTGTGTGTGTGTGTGTGAGATTTCACATACTTTGATATGAAGACATGTTATTTCAGATACTTTTATATAGATACATGTTATTTCAAATACATGTGTTATTTCAGATACTTTTATATGGATACATGTTATTTTAGATACATTTGATACATGGTATTTTAAGGAAATTTGATGTGGTACTTTGGAGAATTTTTATATGGTATTTTGGATACAATTTACATGGGTGTACATTATTTCATAGATGTGTTATTTTGTAGATGTACATATTATTTTCATGTTGAATATATGTATGTTTTCAATACTCATATTTTTATTTCATAGATCATGTTATTTTGTACATGCATTATGTTGACATTTAATCAATAGATTTAATACTTATTTAAGATCATAAAGAGTACTAGTAAAGAATACATGATATGAACTACAACATTTAATCACTAAATTTAATACATATAAGAACACAAAGAATACATATGAGCATAAAGAATGTAATGCGTGCTATAGAATTAATTTTAAGAGTTCATTTAATCAATAAAGGGGTTGTCCTAATAGGATGTCTTAAGGGGTTGTCTTAAAGGGAAGTCTTAAGAGGAGGTCCTAAGGGGAAGTCCTAATGGGATGTATGTGCATATATATACATGAAACCATACACAAAATATAAATAACAATATATGTTCATCACTAAATTTAATACATAAAAGAACACAAAGAATACATGTATGAACATAAAGAATGTAATGCATGCTATAGAATCAATTTTAAGAGTGCATTTGCATAAAATATAAATAACAATACATGAATGTTCATAATTTGTACCATATATCCAAGATCCATGATCAAATGTATATAAATTTATAAAATATACATCCAAAATGATGTGTATGTTACTAGTAAATAATAAAGTATGAGTACAAATAGCTCTGAACTAGAGCTCCACAAACATTGTATTGTTAGGATCCTCTCTATTTTTTATTATCTCTAGAATATTTTCATGCTCTACAATAGGAAATTTCAAATTTTGATTTCCATGACATCCTCTTTTTGGTATTCCGTTGAATTGCAACTTTGTCGCTACAACATGGTTACTGTATTGTAAAACCTTTTCTCTAGGCATGTATTCAATAAATTCAATACCACTATTGGTTATCCTGATTTGTTGATAATATGTTCCTTCAACAACAACTAATCCAATTGGATAATACTATCCATCAGCATCTATAGTTCCTTCTAGTAGCTTGTGTTTTGCTTTTGTGCATCTTAGAAGATAATAGTCTGCATTTTCTACATTATCTACTAATGCTTGGACAGCAAAAATATCTCCTACAATGTACATAAAAATAGATGTATTTATAAAGTGAAAAATTTAATGAACATACTTGTGTGTCATATATATGTACATATTCCACAAACCTAGCATAACTAAATCAAAAACATGCTCATAATCAGCTACATATATAGGCTCATGAATGTCAATGTCAATGTCAGCATCTTCAAAAGGAGGCTTTTTGACTATGTCCTTCAAATCCCAATCTAAAACATATCCACTCGCAATATTTTCACATAGGTTCATTGGATTTTCCTTCATACAGTCATCACAAAAATATGATTTTTCTCGTACTTTAATCACTAGGGGTTTGTGGTGCCCTGTAGTCACCACTTGATGTAAACTTCTAATCCCTGAAATCATTTGACGATTGTAAGGATTAGACCAATCTATATCTATTACAAATATAGATAATTTAATTAAAAACTTGAATTATAAGAATATGTACACACATACATGTATTATATCAAATAAATAAATAAATTTAATAGTCGTACCTTTCACTTCCCAAAAATAATGCTTATTGTATTCAATATCTCGAGTAGCAAAATGATCTTTCCACCATTCAACAATTTCTTGTGCACTATTTATCCAATTACCTTCAATAACATGCATATACATGTATAATTTAAAATACATTATATATATATATATATATATAAAGAGAGAGAGAGAGAGAGAGAGAGAGAGAGAGAGAATATTTATACATGTATGTATGTTATAAGTAGATCAAGAACACACTAAATGTATGCACATATGTACGTGCAAGTTCATGTTGTCAAAGTGTGCACTTTATACATGCTCCTACTCCATCGTGCTCCCCTTTTCCATGTTCACTTTCAAAGAAGTTCCACAAAAACCTAACATTGCTTCTAGCATGTTACATGGCTAACCAATTAATGCTTTTGCAGATTTAAATTGTCCTATGAGTCCATGAAATGAGATTAAAAATTAATTATCTAAATCAAATTGAAATATGTGTACAAATCAATATAAGTTTTCCATTTAAAGTTAAATAAAAAATGTACATGTATACATACACTAACTTGCACAATCATTGGACTAGATCCATTGCTTTGCAACATTTATTCCATGATATCTAAGATCTCCAGAGAACATTGCAAAATAATTATTGACATAGCTCCTATCATGAACTCTATCATCACTAATATAAAAATGAACCTCCTTGATGATAATGCACTCATTTTCCTTTGAACTTTCTATCTCATCCACCTCAAATTGTGCATGTCTATAAGTCACTTGCACAAATATTGTAACTTGTTCAGAATGAAAATATTGCCCTTGAACCTCTATTTGAGGTGAACATGTATAGTTTTCAGAAAAATCTACAATTGTAAGAATACAAATAGGTGGAAAATAATTTTTTGAATCATGAAATTTTTTAGCTTACCATTGTACAGCATGACAATCTTTGATATGTGGATATATCAATGGATGAAACTTACAGTTCATAAACTCATCATACCACAATTCACTCTCCTTCAATATATATTTTTGGGATTCAACTTCTATCTTATTTTGGTATGTCTCATATTCATATCTCATCCATGAAACTAGTGTCGATTCATCAATATTCTCATTTTGTAGTGGAGATTTAGATAAATCTCCACAATCTGGACATTGATTTATGATGCATTTTACTTTGAACTCATTTGAATTTTCTAATTTTTCACATAATATAGACTTCAGAAATTGTGAGATACTACTAGGGATGACCAGATTTGGATCAAGTACTACCATAACTTTTCTATATGATTGCAAGTGTAGACCAAATTCAACATGGTTTCAACAATAAGTTTCACGTATCTTATTTATGCATACAAAGGAAGGACATAGACTCTCAAACATTCTCTAATATATTTTCACATTTTGAAATTTTTGCTTGAATGTTTGAAATAATTCACTTTGTGTTATATCTATTAAATGTTTTGGATGTTCAATTTTAGCCCCTATCTCTTGATCTTTGATTTTTATAGTATCACATCTATTGGAAGAAACACAAGATGATGTGGTCACAAATTCAATAACCTATCTTTTTACATCTTCAAAAATTCTGTCTCTTTGAGGAACTCTACAAATATTTGCCCAATTATTCTCAATGTTTTCATCTAGCATATTTCTCGTCCTAGTGTATCTTTGAATAGCTCTTCTAGATATATGTAGTAAATTAGAAATTGCACACACTTGTTTTCTATGTGTTAACCTTCTACTAGATATAATAGTCAACAACACTCTACGTGTAGTGTTCAAATCATCTCCTCAAGTTGTGTTGTCAATTTTGTTATAAGAAGTTTGAAAATTTTCAACTATTGTTTTATTAACATTATGCACATGGTTTTTCCTATTATCAACACCCAACAACTCCAAAATAGGCCTTATATCTTTTCTCATAAATAACTTGACAAATAATTGTGCCTTTCCAAATATACTTTTGTTTTTCAAATATTCATCCCACATGTTTTGGCAATGTATTTTAATAGTGTTCTCTTTTACCATTTCTATAGATGAAATTTTACTAAAAAGTAGGTCATCATCCAAATTCATCAAATTTACCACACCTAATAATATGTTTTTATCATTAGAACTACCAATTTTTTCATCTTCATGAATCTCATCCTCTTCATGAATCTCATCTTCTTCATTAACTTCAATAGGTTGGTTTTGATTATGTTTTGTATGACCTTTCATTTTGTCTCTTATTCTATCATATTTCCTTGATCTAGCCTTTTTATTACCCATTCAATACTTTGGCCTATAGGAAAATATTTTAATTTAGATTCCACTAGAAATATATTTTAGTACTTCAATATAGAGTACATAAAATAATTAGGTGAAAAAAAAACCTTATTCATGATCCTTTGTAATTTTCGTTAAACTCTAGGAAATAATTGATAAACATGGCTTCAAAAAATATATATTTTTGAAAATGCTCCTTTAAATTTTGCAATTCACTGTGCATAACTTAAATTATAAACTGAAATTAAAATCAAATTATTTTATATATGAAACCATCACTATAATTGCTGGCAATTTTTTGGGCCAACAGGAGTTATGGCCAAAAGGGTTATGACCGAAACCCTTTCAACTGCAACTATCTATGTGGCATCTTAAGTGGTAGCCACACAAGAAAAGATATAATTTCTTAAAAAAATCACTTTGAATACTAATTTCTCCATCCAAATTAAAGTTTTTTCAAAAACTAAAAATACCCTTTTGTAGATCTTGGAGTCAAGATTATGGTCATATATATTTTGTACTATTTTGATTATTTAAAAGATGTTATATTTATAAAATATTATAAGTAGGACTTTTAAGATTCAACAAGATGTCTATTCAGAAAAAGAAAAACAAATAGTAAATCATATTCAAAAAATAAAAACTTTATGTGTATCTCGAGAGGAGAGAGTCATTTTCAATAGTATGTAATTTTAAAAAAAATAAAAAAATGTAGATTTGATAGAAAAAGTTTGGTGGGA
The DNA here is from genome assembly GCA_028749045.1 of Cupressus sempervirens. Taxonomy (NCBI): domain Eukaryota; kingdom Viridiplantae; phylum Streptophyta; class Pinopsida; order Cupressales; family Cupressaceae; genus Cupressus; species Cupressus sempervirens. The sequence continues at coordinate 629,362,827 of CM053793.1, forward strand.
AAAAAAATTGTCAATTTCTAATAAGTTTGACTTTGAACACTTATAACTTGAAACATATAAGTCCAAAATCAAAAAAAAAAAGAAGTGTCCACTAGGTATACATGTCAACTATAATATAGTTCAAAATCAAACCAAAATATGATCATTTGCATATAGTTGTTTGGTGGGAACAAAACTCTACATTTTCAGCATTTAAAAAAGATTAAAAAATAGACTTTAAAATTTACATAAATGATAAAATTTTGACTCAATTAAAAAATAAAAAATTGCAAGCATAAACTTCATCCAATTTTACACATTTCATTAGTTTACATCATCTTCAAATTCTAAACACAAATGTAACCTTTTCGTCATTAAAGTTAAACTTTTTAAGTTCTAATATCCTTTTCTTTTATAAAAAGGTGACACAGATTTGTGCTTTTACCCAAAATGCTAACTTTTTTCACACTATGTTTAGCTAGCTATTTTTTAAAATCTTGTTTTAATTCATTTTTGCATTTAAAAATTTGTAAAACTAATATTATTCTTCAAACATACTAACTCTTTTGTTGGTTTGGATTAAGTAGTCAACAATTTATATTTTAAATTTTAATATTTGAATTTATATTGGAAAATGCAGAAATAAATACTTCATTGATTTAAGTCAATTTTATAATTTTGATTTAAATATTTCTTAATATAATATAATCCTTAATCTTTTCTTAATTCTCTTCAAACTAGCTCTTTTCATTGTCCCTATAATAACATATCATTCTCTCTCTTTTAAATATCTTCGTATCCTTCATTTCTATCTATAAATCTCTATTATCATTATCTCTCTTTTCAATTTGTCTTCATATATAAAAATCTCCATTTTCTTCCTTTTCTAACTATTACGAGGAATATATCTCTTTAACTCTCTTCATATATTTCACTCTCTAACTTCCTTCTTTCCTAACTATTGGCAAGAACTTTGATGCAACGTGTCTCTTGTTTGAGACTGTCCTCTTTTAAGCAGCCTCCCAAATACTATCAATAATTTGACATGATTAAACATTAGCCTCTTAGGAAACATCATTCAATTATTCTTCTCAAGTAACTCAATGACACAAATGCATTCTACCATTTCAGCACTAGCACACTCTTCTTGATACAGGTCAACAACCGAAACATCCAACAAATTGTAGTAGGCGATCTCACCTCCAATCCAAATTTTTTTTACTTAATGCAATCACATCTAAATTTTAAAAAATTTAACAAATATCTATAACTCAAGACACTCACACATGATCTATTCTTACACTTAACACTCAATAACGACAAGCTAGGAAGATGAATTTGTAGAAATCTTATATTATTAATAGTCAAAATCATCAATGCAAGCAATCAGAATAAATGTGAACTTACACTGGCTAGACCTGCCATGCACAAGACCAATATAACTATTATAATTAGCAGCATGCAAAATGATTTCATTGTCTTTTCCCTTCACTTTTATACGATAACCAAAACTGATGCGATGAAATAATGATCGGTGGGAGTCAACCACTATTATTTTAACTTTCCTATGAGTCGTCCCAAATATTTGGAGATTAATTCGAGAAAAGTGATGACAACAATGCACGTGCTGACAATCTAAGGTTGTCTAAATATATATGGCTTGGACAAACTTTCCCACACATTCCCTTGTCTTGACAAATTTAATTAAATTAAAGTAGTCTAGAAGAGATCGGCACATTGCAATGAAGGGAATCCTCACCGACTTCATGAACGTTACAAATTCATAAATTCTATTTACTTTCTCAATAATGTCTCTTCTTTACGTGATTTGATATTGAAATTTAGAGAAATTAAGGCTATCCTTACTTACTTTCTCAACAATATTCACATTGCAATGAAGGAATCGTCAGTGATTTCACAAAGGATAAAAATTCTTTAATTCTATATACATTGCCAAACATTTGTCCCCATTCCAAGATTGAATCAAGAAAATTGGAGAAATGAAGGTAAGAAGTCACATCGAACATGTTGGTCGGTGGAGTTGTTTTTCCTAGGTTCATTCTTGTTTATGAAAGTAATCAATTCTTCTACCTTGGCATAGCTATTACGGTAGTGGTTTTATTTTAAATTTTATACTTGAAAGCTATGTCTTTTCCTTATAGCTTAAAAATCACACACTAAGCTTCATTTTCAGACTAAAAGTGTTAAATAGTCAAAGTTGATTAGGTTTTTCTTAACTCAATTTTCTCCTTAGTGTGTGATGTTTAAGGGCTATCTTTTCACATTGTGTTCTTTACTGTGCATTACTTTCTTGCAACTTTATTTCCATTGGCATTTCTTATATCTTGCTTGCCCTCTCAATTTGAAAATTATTCAATTATATTTGATGGGTGTGGTTTAAATATCACACACTAAATGTTGAGGATTAGTGTAGCCTAATACAATTTACAAATACATGTTTGTTTACTTGTCTTATTTGATTTTCTAGTTTGAGGAGAGATTTCTCGAATATGAGTACAAATATTTGAATTAAGTTAAGTTTGAGTTTTAAAGTATTCATTTATTATATTTTAATAAAATATTTTATTTATTATTCGTTTACATCTTTTATTTAATCAAAAAATTATTGATTTAAATTTTTATATTATATTTATTATGTGACTATATAATTTTTATTATTGTTTTCTAAAAATTAATTATTTGTATTTTTAATCAATCGTAAATAAGAATTCTCTATTTTGTTTTTATGAAGATTCCTTTTTTTACTAACTAAAGTTACATATTCACAAAAAGGGGCCATGGAATGCAAGGATCACCCTACGAGGGATCATGCAATAGAGCAAGAAAGCTAATGATTATTCATCAAAGAAAATATATTAGCTACCCTTAGGTGGCTAATGTAGTGCCAACCAAAAGAGGTGGATCATGGTAGTCATCAGAACCCCATACATTAGCTGGGTTGGTGGGTGGCTCAAGAGGAGCTCACCCATCATCAACAACATCTTTTTGTTTTTCTTCTTCTCCCTCCACCCTGGAATGTCAGATTGCCATGTCTAGGTTATAGAATGACCACTTTGGGTCTTGACTAGAGGAAGGCCAACTATAGGTAGTAGGAGTAGCAAGAGGAGAAAATGGAAACCAACCAAACCCCAATGTGAAGAAGTAATACGACAAAAGGGTCCCCAAATCCATTGCTAGGGGAGTGGTAGGGAGCCTAAAAGTGTGGCATCCATGAGTAGTGAGTAGAAGAACTACGACCCCAGTGGTGGTCATGGGGTGGACTCCCATCCATGCAAGCAAATTTTTGTGGAGCCTAAGAAACCGTACATAGCACATTGCCCCAATGATTGACCAACTACTATAGGTGAGCCACCTTGTTGGCTTGTACGTGTATCTACATCATCACATTATTACACATTCAAGATTTAGTATACATTGCCTTATTAGGTACCCATTTACTATTACTTATCAAATGATGGAATTCATATTGTTCCCATGTATTGCAATCACTTTGGGTGTTTATGATTTACCCCTAACCGATGCAATTTTGAAGTAGTTTCAATCTCACCATGAGCTTCACAAACATCACACAAGTTGTTTCAAGATCAACACAAACTTCAGAGTAAAATTATTTATCAAGATCACTCTCTAGGTCTAATTACCACAAATCATCACTAGACAAAAATTATCAACACTCTAAATCTTTATCCTTCTTTACCTGCATCAAAACTGATTACTAAATCCATATCAAAATAAATCCATCTACCAAGACACATTGGCTACCCAATCACTATACTTACCAACTCTATAAGAATTCTCTTTAGATACATGGTTCATAAATATGTTAAATCGAACCTTTGGAATGTCGAGCACAACTAATAATACAACCCTTACAATAACTCAAGCACACACATTTTCTATATTTTCCTTTTGACATTTGTGGCATGCACTTAAAGTTAAGACAAGATGTATAGTGCATTCACAAGGAAAGCTCATTTTACTCAAAACATTCTCATTATTTGATACTACCCTATTATAAGTAGCCTCCCAAATACTATCAATAATTTGACACAATTAAACATTAATGTCTTAGGGGATATCATTCAATCATTCTTCTCAAGTAACTCAATGACACAAATGCATTTTTCCATTTAAGCATTAACATGCTCTTCTTGATAAATATCAACAACCTAAACATCAAACAAATGGTAGCATGCCATCTCACCTCCGATACAAATTATGTTTACTTAATACAATCACAAATTATTTTTGTAAAAAAAAATCTATAACTCAAGATACTCACACACGATCCATTCACACAGTTAACTATAAAGAACCAGTCTAGACTAGTTATGCCACATCAACAACATCAACTGAAAAATGTGAAAAAGGAACCAAAATACATTTAAGCGAAACAATCAAAACTATTTGTTAACAAAAAATTAACAATACATCATTAATTTATAGATATCATTAATGTGCTGATCATTAGCATATTTCCATGTCATATCATACGTCATTACAGATTTGCTGATCCAGATTTTATAGCATTTCAATTTTGCTAGTCAACATACAACAATTACATGTATTTCTTTTACAAATGAGCATCAGCTTCATAGCTGTTCATAGATGAGTTACAATGTGGTACATAACTACATCCCAAATGATGAGCTGGGCAATCAAACTGAGATGACTTTCTAATGAGCTCTCCTATGGTTCCAGTCTTTAAAAGTTGCAGGACATCTCCCACCTACTTCCTGAGATGGAAGTGTGTCCCGAGTGCTTTAACCTCGCCAACCACAGAGTGAAGTACTCCCCCAGGATTCTTCGTGACATGAAGAATTCCCCGACCTTGGCATGAGAAGCCTAGCTTCCTAGAACAAGATGGATCGAATGTATCTGGTGCGACCGTGTAACATTTCTACATTGCAACCATGTGCCTAGTAGTCTAAACACGGAATGTAGTTGGGAAATAAATAACTAAATATCTACACATATGTAGTAAAAGAATTCCAAATAGGCATAACCATGAGTCACGTATGCAATATTTGGAAAAAAATAAAAAATGGCTTGGCCAAGCACTTTAAGTCCAGATTTACCTATAGAAGAAACAAAAACAAAATGCAACCATTCTGCAGTACTGGTAGATAGGGAAACTAAACATGAAGATATCCACCTATCTGTCCCATAAATCACTATGTTACACCCAACATGAGGCGATATACTTTAAATGCTACCAACAAGTGTTCATATAATTCAAAAATTATAGCTCAATATTACCCAATCACAATACTATTGGAAAGATCTATTGAAAATACACTTCAAATTTCTGTGTTTACATAGTTTAGTCAACTAGAAGTACTAATTTGTTCAAGATACTACGTTACACTGGTTATTCATCTATTCAGTATGTAAGAGAGGATTAAAAACAAAATTACCAAAGTGCGTTGTATAAAGGATTAGGAAATAGGAGGTACATTGATACAACTTAGCACCTGAGTATCTCATCATATTAGTGAGTTAGTTGATGCCTTACATAAAATTATAGTTATCGATAGACCAAATATAGTCTAGCCTGTAATGATAAGAGTAATGTTCAGAAGATATAAAGATTCCAACTTTAACACTTATCCGCAATGTGGTAGTGATCTGAGAATACATACAGGCTTCAAACATGCATTCACTATTATAAGATTAGTCTTTTAACTTTAGAGTTGCGTTGTACCTCAGTAATAAAGAAGAATAAAAGGAAGTTCAGCATATCAAAGGCATAACCCAGCTATATGGATATTGAGGAAACCCGACAGTGTTACTGACGACATGACTTCTTGATTTTTAGATTAATACCCCTAGTTCATCCTATTAAGTAATAGCACTATGGCTTTAATAGCAACTAGTACGTTTAATAGGGTAACAGTAAGATGTTGTCATAATCACAACCTACCATAACTTTACCGGTCACAACAATACTATTTAAATTAGTCACAACAAAACGTATAAATGTAATAACATTCACACTCAACAATTCTAGTTTCCAGCAAAAGTTTGAATTTTTAAGAGTACACTATTAACATCATATTCTATTCCAACATAATGTTTGCATTTAAAAGTAATAGCTCAACATATAAGTCAAACAACCTATCGTATAACACCAACGTTAAAGGAAAGGATATAGCAGCAATACGTGATAGGGAATAGCATATGCGTAGTTATAAATACCAATCAAAGTTTAATGACTCCAACAGAGCTTAATAATAGGGCATAATTAATATCATTTACTTAGGGTTTTCAAAACTTCCACATACAACGAGTTATACAACATGGAAACGTTCAAACACATGCCCAACCCAATTTTAACAAGCATTTCATTTCTTTTCATAATATTTCTAATCAAGAAATGAAATGTCCCATTAACAACTCGTTTCCAAGAAAGCAATACGAAAATGTAGATAGAGGCAGAACATTAAGCAAGAAGAAACATGGAAAAGTATGACTTCGTTGACCCGACTACTCCTACAGGCTTTCTTCCCTGAGTGCCACTCCTGCTATAATGACTTTCAAGGCTGTGGACAACCTTCCTTCCTGTGTTGTTCTCCCTTTCGGCTCTGCCCCCTCCATTATTTCCAAAACCCTATTCTTAATGTCACTCTTCCAAGAATGTCAACGATAACTGACCTAACTGCCTCCTTTAGAACTCATGCAAAAAGGTATAATATATCCTCTAATTTTTTAACAAAATGTCTTTATATGAGAACATCTCAATTTTTATTCTTCTTAAAAAATTTTAACAATTGGTTCCAAAAGAAAGCATATATAGTTACAATTGTTATGAAAATGGTAGTAAAGAATGCTCCTAAGAAGAGTCTTAATCCTATCCACAATATACTCAATTAACATTAGATCAAATTTTTCCATCATAAAATTATATTTTCTTATTTCAAAATCTCTTATTTAAATGAAATGTTATTTTCAATTTCATTCTAATATCTCAAAATTAACATAGTAATGCACAGTAAAAGTAATCAAACATCATATAAATCATAAGTGGAGTGTGTGTGGTTGCATGGTCATCCAAAACATCCCCTTCCAAGAGGCTAACCTTCTCTACCTTGACCACACTTCCATCATAATGATCCCTGCATCCACTCAGACACTCGCAACCATAACAAGGAGTCAATATCGATCATTATTAACAACTTGATTATATCATCATTAAGAATAACATTAACTGAATCAGAACTATAAGCATGACATCATGATTACATCAAATAACATCATCATTGAATGTAACATCTCATATGTATCCATCATAATAAATCATTTCAATTTAGAAATCTAAAACATTAAATTTCATTTATCTTTTAATCAAGTCTAAATTTTGACCAAGTAGACATAGCCACATAAGCAAAAAAAGAAAGGGTTCTAGGGTGAGACGTGACATTAACACTCAACTAAAAAAGCCAAAATGATAAATTTATAGAAATCTAATATTATTAATAGTCAAAATTGTCAATGCAAGTAATCAGAATAAGGGTGAGCTTATAGTGGCTATACCTACGATGCACAAGACCAATGTGACTGTTATAATTAGCAGCATACAAAATGATTTCATTGTCTTTGCCCTTCTCTTTCATACGATAAGAAAAAATGATGTGATGAAATGATGATCCAATCTAATGTATAGAGGGGAGTCAATCCTTATTATTTTAACTTTACTACGAGCCATCCAAAACATTTGGAGATTAATTTGAGAGAATTGATGACAACAATGCATGCATTGACAGTCTACAGTTGTCTTAATATATGGCTTGGACAAACTATCCCACATATTCCCTCATCTTGAGAGATTTAATTAAATTCAAGTAGTCTAGAAGAGATCGCAACATTTTAAAGAAGGGAGTTCTCATTGGCTTCACATACATTACAAATTCATGACTTATATCTATGTTCTCAACAATTTCTCCAGTTTCTAAGATTTAATTTTTAATTTTTGAGAAACTAAGGCTATCCTTATATAGTTTCTCAACAATATTCCCATTGCAATGAAGGAATCGTCTACAATTTCACAATGAATTAAAATTCTTTAATTTTATCTACATTTCCAAACATTCATCCCCTTTCTGAGATTGAATAGGGAGAATTGGAGAAACAAAGGTAAGAAGTCACATTGAACATCTTTGTGAGTGGAATTATTTTTCCTAGGGTCGTTCTTGTTTATGAAAGTAGTCAATTCTTCTACCTTGGCATTCCTATTTTGGTAGTGTTTTTATTTTAAATATTTCACTCTTTGGAAGCAATGTCTTTTCCTTAGAGCATAAACATAACACCCTATGTTTCATTCTAAGACTAAAAGTGTTAAATAGTCAAAGGTGATTTTTTTTCCAAACTTAATTTTCTCCTTTGTGTGTGATGTATAAGGGTTCCTTGTCTTTTCACATTGGCTTTTTCCCCCTGCATTACTTTCTTGCACAATTAGTTCCATAAATGTTTATTATATCTCACTTGCCCTTTCAATTTGAGAATTATTCAATTATATTGGATAGGCATGGTATAAATATCACACACTAAATGTTAACGCTTAGTGTGGCCTCATAAAATTTAGAACTCTGTATCCATTTACTCTGCCTTATTTGATCTTCTGGTTTGAGGAGAGATTTCTTAAATATGAGTGGAAAAATTTCAAATAAGTTAAGTTTGAGTTCTAAAGTATTCATTAATTATATTTTAATAAAATAATTTATTTATTGTTCTTTTACATCTTTTATTTAATCAAAAATTTATTGATTTAAAAATTTATATTATATTTAATATGTGATTGTATAATTATTATTTTTCAAATATTTTAAATTATTTTTATTTCTAATCAATCATTAATAACAATTTTCTATTTTGTTTTTATGAAAAGTCATTTTTCTATTAACCAAAGTTATTCATAATAAAAAGGTCAGGGGATACAAATATTACCCTGCAAGAGTTCATGCAACAGAGTTGGAAAGCTAACAATTATTCATTAGAGAATATATATAAACTACCCTAAGGTGGCTAATGCAGTGCTAGCCAAAGGAGGTGGATCATGGCCATCATTAGAACTTCATACATTAGCAAGGTTGGTGTTTGGCTCAACAGGAGCCCAACCATCATCAAAAACATCTTTTTATTTATCTCCTTCTTCCTGCACCCTAGAATATGAGATCATCAAGTCTAGGCAAGGGAATTTCCACTTTGAGTCTTGACTAGAGGCAAGCCAATTAGAGGTAGTAGGAGTAGCAAGAGGAGCATTTTAGAACCAACCAAAATGCCACTACAAACAGGTAATAAGACAAAGGGACATTGAAAGCCATCGCTAGGGTAGCAGTAGGGAGCCTAAGAGAGTAGCATCCATGAGTGGTGAAAATAGGAAATATGACCCAAGTGGTAGCCATAGGGTAGATTCTAATTCATGGAAGCCAAATTTGGTGACACCCAAGCAATCATACATGATGTGTTGTTCCAATGATTGAGAAACTACTATAGCTGGGCCACCTTGATGGCTTGTATGTGTATCTATATCATCACATTGTTACACATGCAAGATTTAGTATACATTTCCTATTTAGGTTCCCATTTATAATTACTTATCAAATAATGTCATTCATATTGTTCCCATGTATCACAATCACTTTGGATGTTTATGGTTTACCCCTAACCAATGCAATTTTGAATTAGTTTCAACCTCGCCATTAACTTCAAAAACATCACATAAGTGTTTTCAAGATCACCACAAACTTTAGAGTAAACTAATTTTGGTTAACTACAAACCTCACTCACAAATGGTTTTAGGATAACCACAAACCAAGCACTCCCTAGGTCTAATTAGCACAAATCATCATTAGAGGGAAACTATTATCACTCTAGATCTTTATCCTTTTTTACCTACATAAAAATTAATTACTAAGTCCATAGAAAAACAAATCCATTTACCAAGACACATGGCTACCAAATTGCTATACTCGCCAATTCTATAGGAATCATGTTTAGTTACATGGTTCATCAATATGATAAACCAAACCTTTGGAATGTTAGGAAAAATTGACAATGTATCCCTTACAATAAATTAGGCACATGCATTTTCTATAGTTTCCTTTTGGAAATTGCAACATGTACTAAAAGTTAAGAGAAAATGCATAGCCCATTCACAACACAAGTTTTTTTACTCCAAGAGTGCCCATTATTTGAGACTTCCCTCTTTTAAGAAGCCTCCTAAATAGTATCAATAATTTGAATTGATTAAAAATTAACCTTTAAGAGGACATCATTCAATCACTCTTCTCAAGTAACTCAATGACACAAATGCATTCTACCATTTCAGCACTAGCACACTCTTCTTCATAAATGTCAACAACCTAAACATCCAACAAAATTTAGCATGTCATCTAACCTCCAATCAAAATTATGTTTACTTAATGCAATCACATCTAACTTTTGTAACAAATATCTCTAACTCAAGATACTCACACATGATTCATTCACAAACTTAACACTCAACTACACAAGCCAAGAAGATAATTTTATAGAAATTGAATATTATTAATAGTCAAAATTGTCAATGAAAGTAATCAAAATAAGGGTGAGCTTATACTAGCCATACCTACCATGCACAAGATCAATGCGACTATTGTAATTAGCAGCATGCAACATGATTTCATTGTTTTTGGCCTTCTCTTTTAGGCTATAAGGAAAAATGATGCGATGAAATGATGATGCAATCCTATGTATAGAGGGAAGACAACCCTTGTTATTTTAACTTTACTATGAGTCATCCAAGACATTTGGAGATTAATTCAAGAAAATTGATGACAACAATACATGCGTTGACAATCTAAGGTTGTGTAAATATATGACTTGGATAAACTATCCCATACATTCCCTTGTCTTAAGATATTTAATTAAATTAAAGAAGTAGTCTAGAAGAGATCAGCACATTGCAGAGAAGGGAATCCTCACCAGCTTTACAAACATTAAAAATTCATAAATTCTATCTACATTCTCAATAATTTCTCCACTTTTTGAGATTTAATGTCAAAATTTAGAGAAACTAGGGCTATCATTATCTACTTGCCAAACAACATTATCATTGCAATGAAGGAATCATCAGTGATTTCACAAAATGTAAAAATGCTTTAACTAAATTGCCAACCATTTGTCCCGTTTCCAAGATTGAATAAGGAAAGTTGGAGAAACAAAGGTAAGAAATCACATCAAACATGTTGGTCAGTGGAATTGTTTTTCCTAGGATCATTATTGTTTATGAAAGTAGTCGATTCTTCTACCTTGGCATAACTATTACAGTAGTGGTTTTATTTTAAATCTTGCACTATTTGAAAGATATGTATTTTCCCAATAGCTTAAAGATCACACACTAAGCTTTATTCTAAGAATAAAAGTGTTAAATAGTCAAAGTTGACTTATTTTTTCCCAACTTAATATTCTCCTTAGTGTGTGATGTTAAAGGGTGGCATGCCTTTTCACATGGGTTTCTTTATTGTGCATTACTTTCTTGCACCTTTAGTTCCATCGACGTTTCTTATATCTTGCTTGTCCTTACAATTTGACAATTATTCAATTGTATTTGATAGGTATGGTTTAAATATCACACACTAAATGTTGAGGCTTAGTGTGGCTTCATAAAATTTACAACTCTGTGTCTATATATTCTATCTTATTTGATCTTCTAGTTTGAGGAGAGATTTTTCAAATATGAGCATAGAAATTCCAAATACGTTAAGTTAGAGTTCTAAAGTATTTATTTATTATTTTTTACATATTTTATTTAATCAAAAAATTATTGATTTGAATTTTTATATTATATTTATTATGTGATTGTATAATTATTATTATGTTTTAAAAAAATTTATTTTATTTTATTTCTAATCAATCATAAATAACATTTTTTTGTTTTTTTTTTATGAAAATTCATTTTTCTATTAACTAAAGTTATATATTCACAAAAAAAATGTTAGGGGATATAAGGATCACCATGTGAGAGATCATGCAATAGTGTCAAAAAGATAATGATTGTTCATCAAATAAAATATATAAACTACCCTTAGGTGGCTAATGTAGTGCCACACGAAGGAGGTGGTTCATGGTAGTCATCATAACCCCATACATTAGTAGGGTTGGTGGGTGGCTCAAGAGGAGCCCACCCATCATTAGCAACATATTTTTTTCTTCTTCTCCTCCCTCCACCCTAGAATGTGATATTGCTAGGTCTAGGTGAGGGAATGGCCAATTTGGGTCTTGACTAGAGGAAGGCCAACTAGAGATAGCAAGAGCAATAGGAGGACCAAACGGGAACTAGCTAGAACCCTACCATAAAGATGCAATACGGTGAGAGGATAATTTAAGCCACTACTTGGGGAACAAAAGGGAGCCTAAAAGTGTGGCATCCATGAGTAGTGAGTAGAAAAAATATGACCCCAGTGGTGGCCACATGGTAGATTTTGGTTCATGGAAGTAAAATTTGGTGGAACCTATGCAACTGTACACAGTGCATTGCCCCAATGATTGAGAAACTACTCTAGTTGGGACATCTTGTTAGCTAACACGTCTATCACACAATTACATTGTTACACATGAAAGCTTTAGTATGCATTTCATATTGGGTATACATTTGCAATTACTTATCAAATAATGTCATTCATATTGTTCCCATATATCACAATCACTTTGGATGTTTATGGTTTACCCCTAATTGATGCAATTTTGAAGTAGTTTCAATCTCAACATGACCTTCACAAACATCACACAAGTGGTTTCAAGATTACTAAAAACTTTAGAGTAAAGTGATTTTGCCTCACCACAAACCTCACTTACAAATGGTTTTAGGATTACGACAAACCAAGCACTCTCTAGGTCTAATGATAAAAAATCATCACTATAGGGAAACTATCATCACTCTAGATATTTATCCTTTTGTACATGCATCAAAAATTATTACTAAGCCCATATAAAAAATTCCATCTACCAAGATACATGGCTACCCAACTACTATACTGACCAATTCTATAGGAATCCTTTTTTGCTACATGGTTCATCAATATGTTAAACCAAACCTTTGGTCTATTGGGCACAACCGATAATGCACCCCTTACAATAACATAGGCACATACATTTTCTAGAATTTCCTTTTGCCAATTGTGATATACACTCAAAGTTAAGACAATGCATAGCCCATTCACAACGTAGCCTTTTTTTTCACTCCAAAAGTGCTCATTAGTCTAGACTACCCTCTTTTAAGTAGCCTCCCAAATACTATCAATAATTGGACATGACAGAATATTTACTTGTTAGGGGACATCATTCAATCAGTCTTCTCATGTAACTCAATGACACAAATGCATTCTACCATTTTAGAACTAGCACACTCTTCTTCATAAACATCAACAACCTAAACATCAAGCAAACGGTAGCATGCCATCTCACCTCCAATCCAACTTATGTTTACTTATTGCAATCACATCTAACTTTTGTAACAAATATCTATAACTCAAGATACTCACACATGATCCATTCACACACTTAACACTCAACTACACAAGCCAAGAAGATAAATTTATAGAAATCTAATATTATTAACTCTCAAAGTCGTCAATGCAAGTAATCAAAATAAGGGTGAGCTTATCCTGGCTATACCTGCCATGCACAAGACCAATGCGACTATTATAATTAGTAGTATCCAAAATGATTTCATTCTCTGTACCCTTCTCTTTTATGCTATAAGGAAAAAAAATCCAATGAAATGATGATCAAATCCTATGTATAGAGGAGAGTCAACTCCTATTACAAGAGCAACAAAATATTTGGAGATTAATGTAAGAAAATTGATGACAACAATGCACACGTTGACAATCTAAGGTTATCTAAATATATGGGTTGGACAAACCATCCCACATATTCCCTCATCTTGAGAGATTTAATTAAATTAAAGTAGTCTAGAAGAGATCGGCACATTGTAAAGAAGGGAATCCTCACCAGCATCAAAAAATTCATAAATTCTATCTATGTTCTCAATAATTTCTCTGCTTTCCTATATTCAATATTGAAATTTGGAGAAACTAAGACTATCCTTATCTAATTTCTCAACAACATTCAAATTCCAATGAAGGAATTGTCAATGATTTCACAAAGGATAAAAATTCTTTAATTCTATCTACATTGCCAAGCATTCGTCCCCTTTCCAATCGAGATTGAATATGGAAAATTGGAGAAATGAATGTAAAAAATCACATTGAACACATTGGTTAGTGGAATATTTTTTACTAGGGTTGTTCTTATTTATGAAATTATTCAATTCTTCTACCTTGGCGTAGCTATTGTAGTAGTTGCTTTATTTCAAATCCTGCATAGTTTGGAAAATATGTCTTTTCCTGATGCTTAAAATTCCCACACTAAGCTTCATTCTAAGATTAAAAATGTTAAATAGTCAAAGTTGACTTATTTTTTCAAAACTTAATTTTATCTATAGTTTTTGATGTTTAAGGGTTTCCTACCTTTTCATATTAGGTTCTTTCCCGTGCATTACTTTCTTGCTCCTTTATTTCTATTAGCATTTCTTATATCTTGCTTGCCCTTGCAATTTGAGAATTATTCAATTATGTTTGATAAGTATGATTTAAATATCACACACTAAATGTTGAGGCTTACTATGGCCTCATTATGTTTACACCTCCATGTCTATTTACACTATCTTATTTGGTCTTCTAGTTTGAGGAGAGATTTCTCAGATATGAGTGTAGAAAGTTGAAACAAGTTAAGTTTGAGTTCTAAAGTATTGATTTATTATATTTTAATAAAGTATTTTACTTATTTTTCTTTTACAATTTTTATTTAACAAAGAAAATATTGATTTAAACTTTTTACATTATATTTATTATGCGATTATATAAATTTTTAATTTAAAAAATAGTTTTTTATTATTTTTATTTCTGATTACTATTAAATAATAATTTTCTAATTTTTTTTTGAATAGTCATTTTTCTATTAACGAAAGTTACATATTCACAAAAAGGAGGTAAGGGGATACAAGGATCACCCTGTGAGAGTTCACATGATAGAGCTAGACAACTAACAATTATTCATCAAAGAAAATATATAAATTGTCCTCAGGTAGCTAATGTAGTGTCAATTGAGAGAGGTGGATCATGGTAGTCATCGGAACCTCATACATTAGTGGGCTTATTTGGTGGCTCAGGAGGAACCCTCCCATCATTAGCAACCAATGTTTCTCTTCTTCTCCCTCTTCCCTAGAAGGTGAGATCGCCAATTCTAGATAGGGGAATGACCACTTTGGGTCTTGACTAGAGGAAGGCCAACTAGGGGTAGCAGGAGTAGAAGGAGGAACACATTGGAACTAGCTAGAACACTATCATAGATAGGAAAAATGACAATCAGGTCCTCCAAACCACTGCTAGGGGAGTGATAGGGAGACTGAGAGAATGGAATTTTTGAGTGGCAAGTAGAGGAACTATGACCTTAGCAGTGACCACAAGGTTAAGTCCAGTCTATGGAAGCAAAATCTAATGGAACCTCGATAATTGTAAATGGTGTGTTGCCCCAACAATTGAGAAACTCGTTTAGGTGGGTCACCTTGCCAGCTTGTATGTGCATCTGCATCATTACATTGTTACACATGTAATCTTTAGTACACATCCCCTTTTTAGGTACACATTTACAATCACTTATCAAATAGTGTCATTCATATTGTTCTCATGCATCACAATCACTTTGGGTGATAATGATATACCCCTAATTTATGCAAGTTTGAAGTAGGTTCAAGCTCACCATGAACTTCACAAACATCACACAAGTGGTTTCAAGATCACCAAAAGCTTAAAACTAAAATTATATTGGCTCACCACAAACCTCACTCACAAATAGTTTCAGGATTACCGCAAATCAAGCACTCACTTGTTCTAGTGACCACAAATCATCACTACGAGAAAACTATCATCACTCTAGATCTTTATCCTTTTGTTCTTGTATCAAAATTGATTATTGGGTTCATATAAAAATAATTTTTTCTACTGGGATACATGGCTACCCAACCACTATACTCACCAATTCTATAGGAATTCTTTTTAGATACATGGTTCACCAATATGTTAAACCAAACATTTGGAGTGTCGGGCACAATTGATAATGCACCTGTTACAATAAGTCAGGCACAGGCATTTTCTATATTTTCCTTTTCAAAATTGTGACATGCACTCAAAGTAAAGGAAAAATGCATAGCCCATTTATAATGCAACCTTTTTTTACTTCAAAAGTGCTGATTATTTTGGAGTACCCTCTTTTAAGAAGCCTCCAAAATATTATCGATAATTTGACATGATTAAACATTAACCTCTTAGGGGACATCATTAAATTAGTATTCTCAAGTAACTCAATGACACAAATGTGTTCTACCATTTTATAACTCGCACACTCTTCTTGATAAACTTCAACTAACGAAACATCCAACAAATGGTAGCAAATCATTTCACCTCCAAAAAAAATTATTTTTACTTAATGCAAGCACAACTAACTTTTTTAACTAATATATTTAACTCAAGATACTCACAAATGATCCATTCACACACTTAACACTCAACTATAGAAGCCAAGAAGATAAATTTGTATACAACACATTTGAAATTCTTTGATACCAAATGAACACGTAAAACCACACTTCAACAAATATAAACCCAAATCTCAAATACATGAGGTAGACCAAATTATCAAATCAACATAATTTGTTTGGGTTGTTTAAAATACTTTCCATAACTAATTTCCTCTCTATCATGAGACAAATTTCATGCTCTTCTCTCATAAGAAGTGTGCATGCACTCTCTAGCATGCCCACTTGCAAAGAGGTACACCACAGACTACTAATCTATGATTAGTAACTTCACAATGTAATACCCCTACTTTACTATCATTATATACTTTGTTGTTAAATTTTTATCAAATTCTTATGTGGATATGCTAACCCTTAACTAACATTTGAAAATATGATCCTTTCATATATAGACTAATTGACTATACTAGATAGTATTGGTTACTTACAATGATCATTCTTTCATGTGTCTATTCAATGATTATGATTATCTTTGTAAATTATTCTTAGCAAATGGAATTGTTTTCTTGATGTTACAATATGATATTTCCTTGAATGATGATTATCATATCTTCACTATGTTCATTTTTTATCGTAAAATTTGATGTTATTGATATTCATGATTTATTTATGGTACTTACCACATACTTGCATGTGTATGGTGTGTGTGCCTATTTTATATTTATGTCTGATGTGTTTGATAGGGTTAGGGGAAGGATTCATAGTCACTTGCTAGTCAAGATCTATACAATGTACCACTCCTACCATTTCCTATCCAGCTTAGATATATATATGCATGTACATGTACTCATCTTTTATGAAGGTTGGAGGCAGTAGGCATTGACTTCCCTGAATTGTCAGGATGAGCCTACCCTATCGCAATAACTCAATGGTAAGAATGGGAAGATAATGTTAAGCTCCAATCCCAACAAAAGCTTAAATACTTGTCCTACAAGGAGGACATGTATCTTATTATCTACCCTTTTTAAACATGTGAGTCTTTTTGTGAGTATGTTGTTTGATTTTCACTTGGGTTGATTTTTGTAATGCATTTAATGTAGGTTGACTTTTTGATTTGCTAGGTAGAATGTTTATTTATGATTTTTTATTTATTCATCTATATTTGAATTATTAAATATTATTTTTCTTTTAAAAATAATATTAAATAAAAGGATATTTAATTCTTGAGAATTATATGAATATATGCTTAATTTAAAAGATTTAATTTAAATCTCTAATTTATAAAATTAAAATAGAATAATTTAAATAGTAAATATTATTTTAGTAAAATTATTTAATTAATATTGATTAGAATTAGAGTTGCAAATATAAATAATGAGCTTTAATTATCTTTATTGATTAAATTATAAATAGTTCCTTTTAGCATGTTTGCATTAAATAATAAAGTGAGAAAAATAAAATAAATGAATATTTTAATTTAGAAAGTAAGTTAAATTTGCATGAAAAGCTTAATTAAATTAAATAATTTTAAAAATTAAAAGAAATTTGACTATGCATGAGAAGATTTAATAAATTAAGTTACTAACCAAAAAAAATAATAAATTAACCTATTTAATATTCAATTAAAAATAAGTGGCTTTTATTTAAATTAAAAATTAGAAACCCTAGCCAAGGTTACAACTCTTTATTAGAGACGTCTTGGTCATTTTAGAGTTACACAAAAGTTTTGGGATATCAATTTGGAAATTGAAGTTAAAGAATTGTTGAAAGCTTAAAGGTATTTGGATTGCATGTATATACCATATTGTCTAGAATTTCAGCTATTAGATTGAGGTAAGGTCTGAGACTTCATTTGCTGAAATTATTTTTGGAAGATATGTCTACCTCATGTCTATAATATTGCTGAAATTTATTTCTTTAAATTAAAGGGATAAAATATGAAAGAAAATTTTAATTTTCAATTAAGAAATATAATTGATTCATGTATTTTTTGGAAACCATAGCCAAATGCAATTGTAGAATCATGCTACTTAAAATTGATTTAGAAAGCCTCGATCTTAGCAACTAGAGAAAATTCAACATTAAAGTTTAGAGAACAATGATTATTATCAGCTAAGATTTTAAAGAAAACCATTTAAAAACTTCAAGAGAAACTCTTCTGAAGATTCATCAAGCTAAACTTATATTTGCCTCAGATATAAACAAAATTAGTAGTTGAAAATCTCTTGAAAAAATAAATGTATTCAAGATAGAAACTAAATAAAATTTAATGATTGCATGTTTGAGAAGATCTTAGCCATGTGAAAATAAAAAATTGTATGCTTCAATTCTTTTTCGAGAAATATAATTTTTGGATTTATTATTTATTATTTAAAAATATTATTTATTAATTCTAAAAAAATAGATTTATTTAAAAAACAAAATTATTTATCAATTATAAAAATTAGAAAAAAATAATTATCTATCAATTCAAAAAAATTTATAAATGCTACTCATTTATTTGAAATGTGGAAGTTAGTATTAATGATTCATTAAGCCTAGTTAAACTCTTAGTTGCATATAAATGATTTTATATTTATTAATGCAACATGGAAGTTAATAAATAAATAATTGTAATTTTATTATATTTTAGTAGAAGTTATGGTTGAGTTCACTTTGTAATCACCTAGTTAATAAAGTTAATAACTATTTGACTTTATCAAAGAAATTATAAATAATTTAATTTAATTTATAATTTTATCTCTAGTTATCAAATGAATCAAAAGAATAGTAAATATTAATATTGGACTTAAATAGAAGTCAAATTAATATTTAGAAATGAAATTGATAATAATATTATTTAAGATTATTTAAATTAATAACAAGATTATATTGCATGATGTTTCATTTGCACAAAGGGAAGGGACACTTAAATACTTATATATTTAAATACGTATATTAGCATTAAAATTTACATTAACATGTATATTCTCACCTTATTGCTCAACACATCCTTATGTCTCAATCTAAACATACATTATGATGAAATCAAATTATATGGTTGAAACCATGTTTTCTTATATTCTATTTATAGTATTGTGATATTTATTTTTATGATGGTTTTCTTGGTCAACTATTTAGTTAGCCAAATTAGGATGTGCACCAAAGGCTTCTAAGTTTTTTTTATGATGTTTGTTTCATTGGATGCCAAGATGTAGTTTATAATTCAAAATTGAGAATTATGTTTATAAGATTTATTTGATGAACACTTATGATAACTCGGGTTTTCAGAACCAACTTATATTTTTGGGTTTCCTGTTATGGAACTGAATTTGATCATTATGGTTTTGTGGTATGGGACATAATTATGATTTGTGAGTTTTGGGAAGGTAGTCTAGGTGCATCTATTGTGATTGGTTTGCAATAAGGGTTGGGGATCAAAGTGGTTGCGAGGGTAACTCATTGTAATTTGTGTAATAAGTAATAAAATATTAATTAAAAAATTTAGACACACATTAAAAATATATGTTAGAGATTTTTCCTCGCCCATGCCTTGAGGTCTTGTATAGGCTAAGGATGGGATTGGGATGATACAGGTAGTGAGAGGTATGAGTAGTTTCCCATGTCTTCATGAGAGCGTAGTTTGGTTCCGCATGCATCACATTGAGGGTTCAAGGTCTAGAGTGATCAATCTAGGATAACTCAATGCTTGAGAGTCCAAGGTCTAGTGAGAGACCATAGGAAAATAAAAAATCTATGTCTCCTTTTATAAAGAAAAAGGACATCAGAATGCGACTATTCAACTTTAATGACAAAAAAACGGTATTTGTGTTTAGAATTTGAAGATGATGTAGACTAATGAAATATGTAGAATTGGATGAATTTAATGACTATAATTTTTATAAATTTTTTGAGTAAGAAATTATTCAATTTTTTTAAATTTTGAAGTCCCTTTTTAAACCCGAAAACATATAGGGTGTAGTTCTCATCAAACAAGTATATGCAAATCATCTCTTTTTGTTTTGATTTGAAAATATCTTGTAGATGACTTGTATAGCTAGGGAACAAAAAAATTATTATTATTATTTATGTATATTTTCTTTGTTATAAGTACTCAAGGTCAACCTCATTAGTATCCAACAATTTTTTCTACCCGTCAAAACTTCCCTATCAAATTTACAACTTTTTGAAAATAAAATACATATTCATTAAGAGGACTCTCTCCTCTAGAGATGAATATAATTTTTTTTTAATTTTGACATGATATAGTATTTTTTTCCATTTTTTGAGGGAGCATCTTCTGAAATGTTGAAATATTGACTTATAATATTTTGAAATTATAACATATTATAACTAATCAAAACATTTAGAAATTTATATAATGATGATATTGAATTTGAGATCTATAAAAGGGTATTTTTAGTTTTTGATAAAAAATAAGTTTTTATAGAGAAATGAGATTTGACCAAAATAGGTTTTGGTATCCTAGAAGGTGACATAGATATGTGATTTTACCAACTAGTCTAGGGTAACTCAAGTAGTTTGACCATGTGATGACACTCCCTAGTATGTAGCCTGACTCTCCTTCATGGTTTTTAATATTTTCCTTTGATGGTGTACTTGTTGGATAGGAGGTCTTATATTATTGATGGTTGACTTTTATTGACAAGTTTTAGTTGTTCATTAGTGGTGTACTCATGGATGTTCCTTTGGCAGTTAATTTATTGTTAGTTATTCTTATCATTGGAGTTATTTTTGGTGATTTACTCTCATTGATACGATAGTTGTTTATACATTGGTTATTATACTTTTTCCATTTAGCATTGATTCAGAAGTTAGTGTTGGAAATATAAGGTAGGAAAGGTTACTAAGTGGGGGGTGAACCAAGAATTAATAAAATTTGAAAGATTTAATTATTTAACCAATTAATTCTTCCTATAATATTCTAGTCTAATTGCATGAATGAAAAAATTAAAGCATTAAACATTCATAACACTTTTGACACATAATATGGTAACCCAGAAACCTTCCAATTAGAAAGTAAAACTAGAGTGGGGATGATACGCACAAGCTTTAGCACTATAGTATAAAGTTAACCTACTAAGGCTTACAATTAATCACTTCTGGTGATCTTTCCTGTTAGGAACAATAAGGACTATGAGGTCCACCTCGTTATAGGATATACAAACATACAATGAATTATGCACCTCATCTTGAAATACTTTCCCTTCTCCAAAAAAATTGTTTCCCTTTCTTCTTCTTTTTTAATCTAAATAATTCTACATCGAGCTCTTTTAAAATAATGTAAACGATTACTAAAAGAGATGAAAATTTTGAGCAAATTCACACAATAGTGAAGCATTCTTTTGTATTAAATATTAAAATTTTTATTTAGTTCTAAGTTTTTGTATAACATATATTTATTGTAAAATCTACTATTGTACCTAAAATTCTCAAGCTACAATTTGAATCAAAGTTTGTTGATTAAATTGAATATGATAGTGATTTGAGCCATCTATCAAAATAGTTTGATCATGTAAGTATCTCCCTTAGGATACTTAAATATTCCACTTTAAACATCAAATTAGTTTTAGGTCTTATTATACATCATTACTGTAGCTATATTGTATCAAGAAGCACACTATGTCAGTGTCTA
Organism: Cupressus sempervirens; assembly: GCA_028749045.1. Lineage (NCBI taxonomy): Eukaryota > Viridiplantae > Streptophyta > Pinopsida > Cupressales > Cupressaceae > Cupressus > Cupressus sempervirens. Next base: position 629,385,038 of record CM053793.1, read on the forward strand.
TTTATTTTACATTTTGCATCATATAACCTAGAATGCTAGAACCAAATTGTAAAATGCCTCCCATAGTGTCATTGTCCTATGCATCTTGACTGAGTTCTATTTACCCATGGCAATAGGGTCTCCATTTCTGCAAGGAAATTGGCTGCTACTCTATGGGAGCTTTAGGAAATAGTGACCTCATTGATAGTGCAAAAAGACATCGTACAAGATTACATGCTTAAGAAGAGCTCACAAAATGGTCACCAAAAGAAAAACATCTCCTGATGGTGGTTCATTGGATTCTATCCTTTGTAGCGATGTTTCATTTTTCTGAGTTGGTTTAGATGTCATTTCTTGCAATGGTGTTTCCTTTCCTTGATCTAAGTTGTATGTCATTTCCTGCTATGGTGTTTCATTCTCTAATCTAGGCTGGATGTCATGGGAAATTGAGACAAGTCATTCTAATTAAAATAGGAAATCAAAACTTTGTGATCTGACGTGTATATACGACAAGAAATAATAGATAAATCAAATCAATTGTGAAAATGGAGTGAATTGTGCTTGGAAAATTGGGTGGCAATGATGTATCCTATGGTCATCCACAACTTTAAAGAAGCTATCTATTGTTGATGGGGAAAATAGGTCATGGACCTCATATAAGGGAATGCCTTTGGCATAATTATTTAATTACTAAGCATGTTAGTTTATAGGTAAAAACTATTATTATTATATCATTCAATACTATTATAAATATGGACATTTATCAAAGGTAATATTTTATTATTATTATTATTATTATTATTATCAATTACTATTATTTTTCAATTATTTTGTAATGGTAATAATTCAATATAGTATATTGAGTAATTTTATGAAGTTATATTATGTCAATGTAAATGGTCCATATTAAAATGATTAATTGGGTACAATAGTTTAGTAAGAATTAATTGAATACATATATTTTTATTAAAGTAAGACTAATATATATACAATAGTCATATGTTCTTATGGGGTTATGATAGCCCACTCCTCTCAAAGTTATGACATCCTAAAATTGTGCAAATGGAGTTGTCAAGGCTTGAAAGTTGGCATACTTAAAATATTTCCAAAATAGAACATAGTGGTACAATCCATTTGGTCTCACCTGTCATGGATTCAGAGTTATGACATCCCAAATAGGGCCACCAATCAATCTAAACTTTTTGACACCAGTAAAACTTTCTAAAATGCATTTGGAATCACATTTGAAAACTAGTCAAATAGATTCATCATAGGCTCAAATTTGAAACATATCATGTGTCTGACCTCTAGAATGCAATGCAAAATGAATTTTATCACTTTGGTCAACTAGGTTAAAGTTATAACTAGTCAAATAGGGCTTCCTAAAATTTTGAGCAATATGCATCAGCATGACAATAGTAAACAATAAATTTTGAGCGATTCAAAACATAGTCAAAACATATCTAAATAACTTTAAAAATGACACATACGTTCTCTCTTATGCATACTAAATGCTCCCAAAGAGAAAAATCATGAAACTTAACTAGGTGCAAGATATTCAAATACGAACTAGGCTTCTGATCATTGTTTGACACTTAGGCAAAAAATTAGATTTGAACAATGCTCAAAATGATGCTTTATAGAATGATTCAAAATGGAAATTTATGATCATAGGACATGTGCATATACTAAGTGCAAAGTGTTAGAAATTTGAAACACTTCATAGGCCTCAAAGTGACAATTCGATACACATGCACAATAAAGCTCTTATAGGGGCTCAATTTGACTCAAAATTTAGAATGGTACTCAAAATTAGGGATGCAAATTTGAGTCCTGTTAGTGGATCTTTTGGGGGATCTATGTCCCTTGTGGGTATGGAAATGATTTAGATCTCTAGAAATTGAAGACCACTCAAAAAATCTCTCTCAAGAAACTTTATTGAAAGCATGAAAACTACTCCTGAACTACACAAACGATGGCCCTAGACCACTAAGGCTTAAAAAAACTTCTTACCTCTATCATATAGCTTATTTTAATTTTAATTTTCATGAGATAAGATGAAAACATTGTTCCTATCAGTCTCACCAATCATATTAGTATTATGAATTAATTCACTTGGCAAAACATAATTACTCTCTTCACTGCCATAGTGCATATACCAACCAGAATTTACTTCAAAATCATGCTCACTATGAGAGGGAAGATCAAAATTCTCATATAAACTAAAATAAAATTGAAAATCTTCATGAACATATGATTGATGCATGCTATTAATAGGAAACACTAATATTTCATACTCTACTTAATTCAAAAAGCTGCACATGTCAAGAGTTTACTACTCACCTTGTGTAATCAGGTGTGAAGAATACATAAAATATAATTTATTCTCACTTGTAGTCATATTAATCATCTGATCAAATTTATCACATGCTGAAACTTTTTCACACTCAAACAACTGTTTAGTCACCAAGTTTGAAAAACTATCATGAAAGTGCTCATATATAATATGCTTATCATAATCATATTCTTCATCAAATGACTTGTTAGAGTGAAATTTTAACTCAAAAAACTCATGATCACAAGATTTATTAGCATATAAAGAAAACTCAAACTTAGAATCACAACTTCCATCCATTTCCTCTTTAACATATGAACAATCAAAACGGACTTCAATATCATCAACATGAAAAGAATCTGAAACAATATCAAATTTCTCCCTAATAGTATTCTCCAAATAAGACAAGTCATCATGCATATTGAAACTTGAACTATTATCACATACACCTCCAAAATAGGAAAAAGATTTTTTTTGATTTTGTATCATTTTGAGCATCAAACTTCAGGGAAAGGACTTCATCTTAAAAAGAAAAATTGCAAGGGAAAATGAGATCACTCTTAAAAACATCTGCGTACCTTTTAAGATTGTGAGCCAATAATTTTGTGATTTCATCAACATTCAAGAAGACTTCATCATAAGTTTGTTCTCCTTGGCTATGGATGATTTGAAAAACTTGTAGCCATAGTACTATTAGTAAGATAATCTGAAAAATCAAAATCCTTATATGATGCAAGTAAAGGGTGAATAACTAGGAGCAAAGGCTCACCTAGCTATCCAAGCCACCCTACAAGAGTTAACACAATGGAAGAAACATAAGGAATAACAACCAAAGGAGGAAGAAGAGTGAAATACTTTTATTGATTCATCAAAATACCTTCATACATACCCAGCTATGAGGCCTTCTGGGTTATGGCCAAATACAAATACAACTTCTAGATCCACGATCCAGCTTCAAATTCACATTTCTAGACCCATATCCTCTTCTTTCTATCTTATCTAAAATTTCCCTAACTCTAAGCCTAAACATCCTATTTATACTAGCCAAAATAGCTTACAAAACATTCTAGAACATAAAGAAGCCACAAGCTGGCTCTCAAGAAACATAACTACCTATACCAAATTAAATGTGAGTAGAGTCGGCCCAAGCTGGGACTAGACACAGACAACTCAGCAAACATAGGGAAACTTGGTAGCCATTGGAACTTGGTAGCAATTGGCACTTGGCAGAAAATTGAATTCAATAGCAACTAGCACTCAGCAACAAATGGAACTTGGTAGCAGCTGGAACTTAGTAGAAACTGGCACTAGGTAGCAACTGAAACTCGATAGCAACTGGAACTCGGTAGCAACTGAAACTTGGTAGCAACTAGAACTCGGTAACAACTAGAACTTGTTAGTAACTAGAAACTTGGTAGCAACTAGAGCTTGGTAGCAACTAGAACTCGGTAGCAACTGGGAATTGGATCTTGGTAGCAACTAGTTGAAAGAACAAAAGTGCAGGATTAGAAGGAAACCCCAAATGCTCCTGCATTAGACAACCAGTGTTGGAGAAAAATGATTCTCCTGAATCATGCAAGTGTCACAACCTAAGCTAAATCCAACTTAGATTGATAAATCCATGTAGCATCTTCAATAGGTCCATTCTTCCACTTCACCAAATACTCATAGTAATCTTTTCCTCTTGTGCTCTTACAAATTCTTTTACTCAATATCTATTCAACTTCATCAATCTACTTCTTAGGATAATCACCAGGTACAAAAACTTCATCATCTGACTCATGAAACTTATATAAATCAGCAATATTGAATATAGGAGATATATCCATGTCATCAAGTAACTCAACTTCATAAGCATTACCACTGTCAAAATTCTTCAAGATCTTACAAGGTCCAAATTTCTTCATCTTTAGCTTACTATATGTTCCAACTGGGAATCTTCCTTTTTTCAGATGAACCATCACCTCATCACCAACTTGAAAATCATGGTGTCTTCTAGACTGATCAATATTCTCCTTATACTTCTAATTACTCTGTTCCTAGCTCAACTTCACTTCCTTTTGCAAAGACTCCATAAAATCAACAAATTCTTCTCCTACAATGCTTTTCTTTTCTTCACCAACAACATCTCTCAAATCTGATATACCTCTAGGATGCATTCCAGTGACAATATCAAAAGGTGTCTTCCCTGTACTCCTATTCACATAATTATTATATGAAAATTCAGCTTGTGCCAATACCATCTCCCAATTACTTTGCTGATTCCCAACTAAACATCTCAAAAAATTTCCCAAACTTCTATTCACAACCTCTATCTGTCCATCTTTCTATGGATGGAATGTAGAAATGAACTTCAACTAAGTACCCATCTTCTTCCACAAAGTCTTCCAAAAATAACCAACAAACTTACTATCTCTGTCTGAAATAATACTTCTTGGTAATCCATAAAATCTCACAATCTCTTTAAAGAAAAGTTTAGCAACATGCTCAACATCTGATGTCTTCTTACATGGTATGAAATGATCCATCTTAAAAAATCTATCCACTACAAAAAATTTGGAATCATACCCTTTCACTATCTTAGGCAATCCAAGAACAAAGTCCATATTGATGTCAGTCCAAGGTTTCTCAGGAATAGTAATAGGTATATACAAACTAGTATTTTGACTCACTCCCTTTGCAACTTGACAAACTCCACAACTCTTTAAAAATTTCTAAATATCCTTACACATTTGTGGCCAATAATACTTCTCTTTTAGCAAACTCAATGTCTTATCAATTCCAAAATGTCTAGCTAATCCACCACTATGCTTTTCCTTAATTAGATTCAACCTCATAGAACTTCTAGGAATACACAATTGAATACCTTTGAAAAACATACCTTCTTGAATGAAATATTCATCATACTTACTTATGTGATCTGTCAGATTTGGTGCTCTACACTCTCTCCACACCTCAAAAAAATTAGGATCAGCATCATACAACTCTTTCACTTCATCAAAACCAAGAACTTCAGCCTTCATTTCAGTCAACAAAGAACATCTTCTACTCAATGCATCGAAAACTTTGTTAGTAACTCCACTCTTATGCTTGATCACGAATGTAAAACTCTGTAAATACTCAACCCACTTCATATGTTTCTGATTCAATTTATGTTGACTTCCCAAGTACTGTAAAGCTTTATGATCAATATATAGTACAAACTCCTTAGGCATCAAATAATGTCTCCACTTATTTAATGCTTGAACAATAGCATAAAACTCTTGATCATACATGGAATATTTTATTTTAGCATCATTCAACTTTTCACTAAAGAAAGCAATAGGCTTACCTTCTTGACTTAATATAGCTCCTATTGCATTACCACTTGCATCACATTGAACTTGAAATACTTTGTTAAAATCAGGCAGCCAATACAGGTAATTCAGCAACCTTTTGTTTCAGAGTCTCAAAACTCTTATCAGCTCCATGTGTCCATTTGAATTCCTTTTTATCTCCCCTCATTATATCAGTCATAGTGTTACAAACAGCACTAAAATTCTTTATAAACTTTCTGTAAAAACTAGCCAAACCATGAACTAGTCTTACCTCACTCACATTATCAAGTGTAGGACATTCCAAAATTTCTTTAACCTTCTTAGGATCCATCTTCAAACCATCATCTGAAATCACAAATCCTAGATACACAATCTCCTCTTGCATAAAAGAACACTTTTTTAGATTAATCAACAACTTTTCCTCTTTCAACCTCTATAATACTTGTCTAATATGCTCAAGATGTTCTTCCTTAGTTTTGTTGAATATCACAGTATCATCCAAATAAACAATAAAAAACTTACCCAAAAATATTTTTAGAACTTCATTCATCAACCTCATGAAAGTACTAGGTGCATTAGTCAAACCAAAAGGCATAACCAACCATTCATACAAACCATCTTTTTTCTTGAAAGTAGTCTTCCATTGATCACCTTCTTTGATTTTGATTTGATGATAGCCACTCTTCAAATCAATCTTGGTAAAATACTTTGCTCCACTCAAACAATCCATTATGTCATTCATCCTCGACATAGGAAACTTATATTTCACTGTGATTTTGTTAACAGCTCTAGAATCAGTACACATTCACCATTCTCCATTCTTTTTGGGTGCTAATATAGTAGGTACAACACATGGACTCAAGCTTTCTGTGATCAAACCTTTCTGCAACAACTGATGCACTTATCTGTTAAGTTCTTCATTCTTTGCAAGTGTCAATCTATATGGTGCTTTGTTTGGAAAACTAGCTCTAGGAATCAGATCCATGCAATGACTTATGCTTTTTACTAGAGGTAAATCATTAGGAATATCATCAGCAATAATATCTTTGTACTTCTTCAGCAATTCTATAATTTCTACTAGTACTTGATTGGCACTATCTACTATCACTCGATCATTACTAGCTTCTGTTGCTTGGTCATTACTACCAATACTCAGTCCTCTAGGAACTATGGCAAAATAGACTTGATTCTCTTTCATTTCCTTTTCAAATTGTTTCCCATTAACCATGCAAATTTTTACAACAGTACAATTAACCTCATCTAGACTTTCAATCAAAGGCAACAATGTTTGTTTCTTCCCATTTACCCAAATAGTATATTGATTCACTCTTCCATCATGTACATCATATCTATCATATTGCTAAGGTCTGCCCAACAAAATATGACAACAATCCATGGGCATAATATCACACAAATCTTCATCAAAGTAATGTCCAATTTTGAACTTCACAAGGCATTGCTCACTTACCAATATCTTATGCTCATCTTTGATCCATGAAACATGATAAGGTTTGAGATGTTTTAGCCTTTGCAATTGCAACTTTGTAACCAGCTCCTCTGATGCCAGATTTGTAGAACTTCCACTATCAATGATCACTTTGCAGCATTTTCTAGCCATCTTACACCTGGTCTTGAAAAGACTTCTCTGTAAAATAGGTTCCTCATCACTTCCTTTATTACATAAGGTTCTTCTCACCATCATATTTTCTCTACCCTCAGGTCCACTTGGTGAACTCTCAATGTCTTCTTGAATCAAAACAGTTCTATTATTTTGCCCACTTTCAGAGGATCTACATTCAAAAGATCTATGCCCTTCTTTGCCACATCTAAAACAATTACCATGAAATCCACCTCTAGAATAAGAATTACCTCTTTCTTGGTAAGATTAGTGCCTCCTTGGTAAGAATTACCACCTTTCCATTCGGTCTTGCTTTTTTCATCATTCTTCCACTCAGATTTGCCTTTATCCTGAATAGAACTTTTAGATCTACCACCTTCACCATAAGATCTACCTCTACCTCTCTGGAATTTGCCACCTCTACCTCTTTGTCTTTGTTCATGCTTCTTTGTCAAGATCTCCTTAGGCTTCAAGGCATATTGGTATGCTTCTTCCACACTCTCCAACTTCAAAAAACTTATTTCAACTTGTATTTTAGATCTCAATCCATTTATGTACCTTGAAATTTTCTCAAGATCATCATCCACATGTCCAAATCTGATGTCCAATCTATAGAATTCCTTAGTATATTCTTTCACACTCATGTCTCTCTGTTTCAAACTTTGCATCTTTCTCAACAAGCTAACTTGGTAATCAACAAGGAAGAATTTGTTCTTTACCTTGTTCACCATCTTTGGCCAAGTTCTAATCTTCTTCTTTCCTCTCCTTTGTCTATTAGTTTGCAAATGTTCCCACCATAGTGATGCATGAACTTTCAACCTAGTGACTACAATCTTCACCTTTTTGTTATCATGATTGTTTTCATACTCAAATAAATTCTCCATAATAGAGATCCAATCCAACATAGCATTGGTGTCCAATTTTCCATCATAAGGAACAACTTCTACAACAGGATTTGAATTTTCCCTAGACAACACTCACAACAATCTTTCCTCATCTTGATCTTCTTCAAGTTCTAGATTATGGTTTGGTGTTGCTACTTCATCATCACTTACATCATCAAGATGTGCTCCTCTCCTCTAGGTTGTCTCCATAGCATCTAATCTGGCTACAATTTGTCTAAACTAATCCAATATAGTATCATCAACATTTCTTCTACCACGAACCATCTTTACAAATTAGGTTCCTGCAAGATCATAACCCTCTGCAAGTTATAGGTCAAATTCGTAGATCTACCACCCTACAACCAAATCCCAAATAAAGGTTCTACACAATCCAATCTCCACAAGGATGAACCTCGAGCTCTGATACCAACTGACGAAGGCAAAGGGAGAATAACTAGGGCCAAAGGCTCACCCAACTATCGAAACCACCATGTAAGAGTTAACACAATAGAAGAAACACAAGGAACATCAACCAAAAGAGGAAGAAGAGTGAAATACTTTTATTGATTCATCAAAATATCTTCATACATGCCCAACTGTGAGACCTTCTCGGTTACGACCAAATACAAAAACAACTTCCAGATCCATGATCTAGCTTCAAATTCCCATTTCTAGAGACATATCCTCTTCGTTCTATCTTCTCTAAAATCTGCCTAACTCTAAGCCTAAACATCCTATTTATACTTTCCAAAATGGCTTATAGAACATTCTAGAACATACAAAAGCCACAAGTTGGCTCTCAGCAAACATAACTACGCATACCAAATTAAATGTGAGTAGAGTTAGCCCAAGCTAGAACCAGACACAGACAACTCAGCAAACATAGGGAAACTTGGTAGCCACTAGAACTCAGTAGCAACTGGCACTTGGCAGCAAATGGAATTTGGTAGCAACTAGTACTCAGCAGCAGCTAGAACTTGGTATCAACTAGAACTCGGTAGCAACTGGCACTTTGTAGCAACTAAAACTTGGTAGTAACTGGAACTCGGTAGCATCTAAAACTTGATAGCAACTAGAACTCAGTAGCAGCTAGAACTCAATACCAATTGGAAACTTGATAGCAACTGGAGCTTGGTAGCAACTGGAACTCGGTAGCAAATGCCAGAAAGATCAAAAGTGCAAGATTGCAAGGAAACCCTAGATGCTCCTGCATCATTACCACAACATGTTTTCTCTTCTTTATGGGTAAAAGTACAAAGTTGTGTTACCTTTCAGGTTGACTTATTATAATGACTAAATTTGAGTATTTCTATCCAAACACCAATTTTTTTCAAATATGTCATCCAGATAAATTCATTCTAGATAAGTTATATATGTTCTCACACTTTTCCAATTAAAAATGTCTATTAAATGCATGTTCTATACTACTTTGTATCCAATTACTGAGGAAATAAAATTATTTAAGAAAAATGATGTTTTAGTAAATCTTACTATTTTTAATTTTATTTTTAAGTAACATCTAAACACCATTTTATAAAGCTCAAAGTCAAGAATATTCTCATATAGAGTTTATATTGTTTTAATTAGATATATTATATTGTAATTAAGAAATTATACAAGCATGTATTTTAACACTCAAAGAGATGTCAATTTAGAGAAAGAAAAAAATATTAAATCATATTAAAAAAATTAAAATTTATATGACATTCTAGAGGAGAGGTTCCTCTTCCAGAATGTATAATTTTTCTTTTGGTTAGAATAGATTTCTTTTGAAAAATGTGGTGAGAGATGAAAACTATCAGTTTCAAGTGAAGTGAAATTTGAATCATTATAAAAGAGAAAATAAAGGTCTAAAGTCAATTTTTATTTTTGATTTTCCTAGCTATATATGTTATCTATAACATAGTCTAAGTTCAAATGGAAATAGGTATATTTCCATATAGTTTTATAGTGGGAACTAAACCCCTAATTTTCAATATTTTTTGGAAACTAAAAAATTATCTATAAAAATTAGGAAAATATATCAATTCTTATTCCAAATAATTATTAAAAATTGTAATCCTAAAATTTTTCCATTTCTACTCATTTCATTAGTTTACTTCATTTTCAAATTCTAAATAATAACACCACTCTTATATCATTGAAGGTGAATAGTTATACTTTTTTTAGCCTTTTCTTTTACAAAAGGGTAACACAAGCTTGTGATTTTACCCTTATACAATATATCAACATTAGATACTTCATTATTATCATTTCCATCACAAGAAGAGTTATCCATACTATTGTTGTAAATTTCTACACTCTCATACATACTATCACATGATTCATTTTGAGATATTTATCCATCTTTATCTTGCTAACTGAAATCATCTAATTCACTAGATCTATAATCCCTCTCTTCATAATCACAAGACACATCATCATTATTATGGATTGGTCACATTGGCTATTATCTTCAGCACTTTCACTCTTATTATTAGAGGATTCTGTAAAGAATTCATTGTTACTCAAATCACTCTCAAATTTCTTGAAAAGATCTTCAACATGCAAAATATTTTGTAATCTCAAATGTGTTTCCCAACCAACTAAATCAGACATAAAAGCATCTAGGAAAACAATAGGCTATGAAGACTCCTTAGGTCTTAAAAAAAAATGGAGCTCCAAGAGCACTAATTTGAAATTCATATAAACCTTAATATTAGATTGACATTGTATACTTCCTACTACATTTCTTATGAAAGTAATAAGTTCACTATAGAATTCCCTTTTCAACATAGCAACCTCTTCAATCACACTTTCATAACTTGGTAAACTAACTTTAGATCTAAGATTTGATTCCATCTTGAAATGAAAACTTTGAACTACCTCTTTCTACTAGTGTCGAATGTCACTAAATAGAGGTAACCATTTTATTCACTTGACTTTCATAAAAATAGAACATGTGAAAATCAAAATACCTTAAGTGTTGATACTGGAAATTGATCTATTGGTTTTGGCATAGGTGCAAACCTCAACTTCTTCACATCATCAATGAAAACCATGTAGGTCCTCCACCTCCTTGAAGAGGACAAATAAATCACTATTGTGATTCATTTTTTAACATTAAAATTCTTAGAACAACATATGCATACAACACTTAAACATATAAATCAAGAACTTATAACTTTTTTTCCAACAACTACTTATCAAAAGCTTCAGATCTGCCCATACAAGTTGAAAGTCCTTCAAAATTTTGAATTTGAAATCAACTAGGAAATTGGTGCAGAGATTAGATTCACAACTCACACTTGTGAGAAAGATTTGAAATGTAATTTTTCACTTGACAAATCTGAAACTAGACATTTAGTTTGTAGGAAAAATGTGCGAACTGTCACACCACTCTTAAAGATTTAAAAAATTAGAAAAGAGAACAACATATCTTATCATTCTGGACTTTGAACTTTTACAACATCACTTCAAAACATTACCTTGATAAATTTATTGATGATGAATTCACTAGTGACAATGCAATTTACTTTCAACTTTCAAATTATTGTCATCCTAAATAAGGTAACCACTAGGATACATGATTTTTTGAGTAATAAACTAGAAAGCACATCAAAAAAACTTATGGTTGCAAAATTTTTCATGCACTTCTTTTCATTTTATTAAATCTCTTTTTAGATTCTCAAGGTTTGTCTATCATTTAAATTCAATACATTCCCCAGCAAAGTCTTCATTTTGTTGGCTCCTAAATTAACATCTTTTCAATGACCCAATGATAGGAACAAATACATCTAGGGGTATCTAATTTCCATGTTCAACATATCTATTTAGACACCAGGGCCAACTATAAGGCTATACTCCTTCTTCAGGCTCTACAAATGCTAGGTGGGTGAACCTCAAATTCATTCATATGGTACCAATACCTAAAACATATATCTGAATCTAGATAAAGAAGATTGAAACCCCAATTCTTCTATCCTTATGTAAACAACATAGACATGAAACAACCAATAACATGACCTATGAACTTGACAAGCTAAGTGAGGGCAAATCCTTTCAGCTCTTCAAAATAAAAGGGAAAAGACTTTGATTAATGTGTTGATTATAAGCAAAACCAAGATATGAAAAACAAAACATTTAGACCCTATAGTTGATTAGTGTCTTACCTATTGGGAAATTCCACAAATTACTAACACATATCCTTGAAAATCATATCAAGACTCCAGATCTATCCGTTCACCTTGTGAATCAGATATTTGCATCAAAATTGGATTGCATACCTGACCTATCCCTTCATGAAATTTGCAACCCCATAATGGTAAATCAAGTATTTACATGACTTCTTGAATCATAAACAAAATATACCAAAACATATAAACTAAAATAGATTCCAAATAGACTTGTGCTCTTTATTCACAAACTGTAGAAGATTATAGACATCATAAACATGAGACAAGAATTAGATTGAAGATAAACTTCTTGCTACATTTTATTAATTTCCTTGAAATAAATACATAAAGAATATATGAAAATGACTCATAAAATAACTCAATAGATCAGAACTATATGTAAAACTCCATTAACTATTGTTCATACAAGAGAAAAATGTTGTGCATGGTAGTATCATAGCTAGAACTCAACTCAATAGCCTACAAACAAAAAACTACCAACCACCCTAAAAAAAGAGAAGAGAAGAAACTAAATATAAAGGAAGAAATCGTTGATTAGCTATGATGCTACCATTTGTCCACTTGAAGAACTTCCACTTGTTCATGTAAAACCTCTCTCTACTCTCTTCCTTCAATTGAAAATCATATCTCCATCATTCTATTTGAAAAATGCTTGAAATTGCCCAAATGATGAAAAAAGAACCATCTACAAAACATGTTGAATCTGATGTTGAAAAGAAGAGCCAAAACATCCAGCAAATGTTTGCAAAGGAAAAATAACACCTCTAGGAAAAATTTTCCCAAATCTTGAACCACCAAACTTTTCTATTTTTTCTCCTAACTGATTCTGAAGCTTCATCATGACAAATAGCTGTTATACGGAGAATGCCCTAAATTTTACAAATCTACCTATAACTTTTATCATGGAAGACCTCCACATATTCTAACTCCAAAAATGGAAAATTCATCTTCTCCCCTTTCCAATGGTATACTACACTCTATATTTCAGAAAAAAATGAGGCCTCTAGCATGCATTTGAAGTTTCAGGCCCTTGGCCATGATTCAAAGCATTTAAATGTTGAAACTATTTAACCATTTCATATAGTTTTAGTTTACATTATATCTTAATTTTACTTTCAAATTTAGATCTTAGATTTCACGTGTAGTGGAAATATTTCAATTTTTTTAATATTTCAAACTTTACATCCATTGCTTCATACTTACCTCAGTCAAGCCTCTAGTTGACCACCATGTGTCACATCTAGATTGGTCCCCACTATGCCAAATGGCACAACTATGTAACTTCTAGGCCTTAATCTGTAACTACACCTTGACCCAAGAAACCACACACAAATTGTTTCGTAGCTTCACTGTGGTTAGGCTTAACTGACATCTAACCACTCCAAAGTTGTGATTCCCTTAATCACACCCTCACACCTTATTCCCTTGACTGAGGATTCTATCTTGTGATGCTTTGACTATAAATTATTTTGACTATTTTACATCATCACCATAGTTAGGCCTAATCATAGCTTGACTATTGCGATCACACAATTTGGGCCCACCTCAAATTGTATGCAACATGGCACTCATCGATTTGCCTTCCGGTCACCATGTCACCTCCTATTATCACTGTACTTTGGTTTAAAATTTTTTGCATCATCACCAACAGTTGTCCATGTGTTGGCCGCTCACATATGAGCCTTACCTCTAAAAGGTGTGTATCTTAAAGACAATAGCTTATTGAGTCTTGGTATAAAAAGAGTTGAAAGGTTCACCTCCTCCCCAATGTGGGACAAAAGTTGTGAGCTATTTCTTATTTATTTCACTTGGTGCTAGGCTTGTTTGCCTCCTCTCATGTTTATAAATCCACATGAGCACCCAAATCTCCATAAGGCATAGAATAATTCAATGCTTATCAAGTTGAATGTTTAATGATTTCATCTTTTAATCGATGCCTTCCATGTGTATCCATGCCATATAGTTGTGCCCTAATTGCAATAGAAAATTGTGTACTTCACATATCAGATTTGATAACATATGTTTTGGGAGCACTTTTTTCATCCCTCAAATTACTATGGAGGATGACACAAAAATAATTATGAGGAAGTTAATTTTATTTGAAAAGTGTTAAAGCTACAGATTATCTCTAGAACCCACAATCATCTCAACTTATATGCATCTAGGGGACAACTTAATTGACACTACCAATGATGTTGACCTTCTTAAGAAACATACGGTGATCAAAAGGCTTGCAGGTAGTGATGAAGAAGTAGTTGCAATGATGAATGATCTATGCAAAGGAGTCATTGTCTTTCCATTTTTCTCAAATTGTGCTTGCTATTAGACTGAGGATGGACTCTTCAAAACTAATAACAAGATCAATTAAAACCATATTTAATATCTTAACTTTTTCTTTGTCCAAGAATCACCATTAATTAGATGCTCACATAGCTATTTTGATATGCAGCTCTCACCTCTGGTAACCATCAAATGGGAGATATTACATTGTCTGTCTTTAGCTATGGATCTCCTCTTCTTTTTTGAATGTAATCAATGCACCACCATCAGTTTCAAAGACATCTTTCTAAGAATTTTCCTTACGAAAAAATAATACCAAGATTAAGAAGCTCAAGCACTAGCACAATATGGACCAATAATGTATGATCATAATAATAATAAAGATAGTGAATATCATATTGAATACACACTAGAAGTGCCCATTTATAAAGGCATCTAGAATGACTAGGAGTCAGCAAAGTGATAAGCATCAAAACTAAGCACATGTCCACCAAGAGTGGATTATCCTCCATTGAACACAAGAGTTTGTGCGATGATGAGAGGATAAGTTTACATAGGTGTATCTCATGAAGAGATGTTTTAGACACCATGTGCTCAATTGGAGTACAAACAACTATGTTGTCTACATGACAACTTAGATGAATATGCAAAATCTTGTATTGTCAACAAGACAACTCATATGACTATGCATACTCCTAGGTGTCTATATGATAACTAATAAATTAATACATTTAACCTAAGTAAATGTAGGTAAATTGTAATAATAATTAATTATTTAAACTAACAACCCCATTTGAGTGAAACTTAGGGGAATGCACTTAAGCTCAAAAAAGCTATGATGAAAATGCATGATGGGTCCTGGCTTCTAGGCCATGTTAGGTACCCATGTACAAATGCAATGCTCTACATATAATGTGATTCAATGCAATCTCTATAAAAGTAGAGAAAGAGGGAAAACCTCATGGGAAACCCCAAACCCCCCACCCACCCCCCAAAAAAAAAAAAACCAGAGAGATAAGTAGAATAGATAAGTACAAGAAGGACAAAACTTCATAAGAGGAAAAGGTTCCCCCATAAGAGAGAAGAAGTAGAAGAAGAAAGGAGACAAGGTAGTCCCCTTCAGAATATAGAATGCCCATCAGTGATAGCTACTCCAAGATGAATGTAGAAGCTGATCCATGACTATTGAATAATATTTCCCCCCTTAGGAACAAACAATGTCATAGGTATATATGAGATGCTTCTCCAATGTGTAGAAAGAATCTTAAAGATGAATCATGTCTCTGAAAACTAATCAACCATCCCTGTGTCAATACTGATGGTCAACCCTTTCAACACTATTGAAAAGAAAAATTTTAGATCTAGCAAGGATGGATGTAGAACACATTCCAAAGAACCAACTATCTCCTCAAATGATATAGAGACCTCCTATAATTGTTTTACATAAGGATCCACAGTCATATTAACTTTGAAAGATTGATCATGTAGAGAATGGACAAGAGGGCCAGAGTGTTCCCTCACAACAACCAAAGAACGATCATCTTAATCAAAGACAAGATGTATATCATCAATAGTTTCTACTAGATCTACTATTTAGGACTCAACAAATAAACCTAAAATATTTGTCAAGTAGTCATCTCCTGATGCTAGAATTGGAAGACAAGGTGTACCCAACTATATTGAATTACCTGGACCTATCACTATAGAAATGTCTGCATCTGGAGTTTTCTAATGTTGTGACCTTGTCCTCCTAGTATCTAAAGGATTCCCCACCAATAAACTTGATGAATCAAGTGTTTTTTGTGCCCAACAAGGTGTAGTGGAAGAAGAAGAATGAATATCCTCAACTATTTGTGGACCCTACAAAGGTGGTGTCTTGCGAGTCAAATTTGGAGGAATATCATCTTCCAAGTCACTATCATCACAATAATCACTTTCCATGAAGGAGGAAATAGGAGTTAAAGGAGCCAAACTTGGACAAGTTTCTTCAAAGAGAACACTCCTCTCAAAGAAGATTTCATGTGTCTCTAGATCCATGAGTTTGTATGCCTTAATGTGGTTAGGATATCTAACAAATATATAAGGTTTTCTTTGAGGTTCTAATGCCTTTCATTTTTGTGGAGGTATCCTTGCCCATGATAGACAACCAAAAAATTTAAGGTGTTTTACACTTGGTTTTCTTCCACACCAAGCCTCAAAAGATGTAATTCCATCTAAGGCCTTATGGGGACTTCTATTCTGGATGTAATTGGCACAACATATGGCTTCTACCCAAAAAACTTGATCTAGAGACTTATGGTGTAGCATACAAGTGATCATCTTCTTAAGGGTTCTATTCTTCCTTTTAGCAACACCATTTTGTTGTGGAGTGTATGCAACTGAATGTTGAAGATCAATACTCTCATGAGTACAAAATTCTATAAGCCTTGAGTTCACATATTCCCTTCCATAATCTCTTCTAAGAATCGTGATGGGTTTCCCTGATTACCTCTCAACTTGACCTTTGAAGGTGATAAAATTATCAAAAGCTTCACTCTTATGAGCAAGAAAGAAGACCCAAGTGTAGCGTGAAAAGTCATTAATGAAGGTGAGAACATAGTGAGCCTTTCCAAATTATTATACTGGAAATGGGCGAGCTACATCACTATGAACCAATTCAAGAACAATAGTAGCTCTCCAAGACTTCCCCTTGTGAATCTTTTCTTCAGGATGCTTGCCTGCTTCACAACCTATACATACACCTTGAGAATACTTGACTTGAGGTCCACCTATGACCATATGATCCTTGTTGCTAAGTTGTTGAACATAGCAGTAATTGACATGTCCAAACCTCTCATGCCATAGTTTACTTTGTGAATTTTAGTGGGTCAACAAGGCAAGGGAAGTGGACTTAGGCACAAAATGGGAAAAAGAATAAAGTCTTGTATCATGATTAGCCTTTCCAATTGCCACCATAGAATCATCCTTTTGATTTTTCACCACTACTAAATTAGGAAGGAACTCCAACTTTTTGCTACATCCATAGTGAGTTATTTGGTAGATTGAAAGAAGGTTGGTACTAAGGTTGGGAACATGAAGAACATCCTTCAAAACTCCGTTGTCCAACTCAACATTCCCTTTTCCTTCAACTTCCACTTGTGTGTCATTTGGCAGATAGATGTAAGGTACATGTGATGGCTTCAAAGAGGAAAAATGCTCCCTTGAACCACCCATATGATGTGTAGCTCCTAAATCAAAAACTCATTCCTTAGAATTGTTTGCAAATGCTACCAAAGCTTGTCCCTTAACTTTTGAATTTGTTGAGGATCCCTTATCTTTATAACCATTTAGTAAATCAATTTTATGTTTCCTCATTAAGTTTAGCAGCTCATAAATTTTCTTATCCTTACACTCATGTTCATCATGACCATTCTTCTTACAATAGGCACAAGTTTTCTTCTCCCTTTTGTTGTAGTTGTTCCTCTTCTTATTGCTTTTGGAAAAAGACTCGCCTTGTTGTGAAGAAGATTGTTATGTGGTGGAAGACTATTGTGTGTCATCTTGTCGCTTAGCCTTCCACTTCTTTTGCTTCTTGTTGGAATTTTTACCACCTTGATTCCCTTGATTAGCTACCATGGCTTTGGTCTTGGAAGAATGGAGAATCCCCATACTCAGTAAATTTTAATGTTCTAAGACCAATATTCTTGAAAATGACTCGATCGAAGGCTTAGTGAAGGTACTACCCATTGTCAATTTGTGAGCATTATAACTGGAAAAAAAAGTGGCATATTTAGGAGGAAAATGAGTCATCACATGTTTGATCAAATTTTCATCCTTGATGGGTTCACCACAATCCTTAAGTTGTGCCCTATACATGTATACTTGGATAAGATAATCTTTGATGGTGTCAAAATTCCTAGGATTCAATTTGAGAAGATTGTCCTCAATGGTGTAGAACATATCTTTATCTACTATCCCATATAATGCTTCAAGTTTATCTTAGACTTCTATTGGATTGTTAATATTCTTGATGTGTTATTTGATAGGATTTGAGATATTCTTTAACAAGGTTCCTAGGGCCATTTCTTATTGTGATGCCCAGTCTTCTTTACGAGACTCATCAACATAATCATCAAGTTTCTTTGCTACACTAGTTACATAACTCAGAAAACCTTTTTCAACTAATGGTTCCTTTATCTTTTTCTTTCCAAGTAGCATAATTATGCAGTGTTAGCTTAGAAAAGGAACCCATAATGCAAAAGAAAGAGCACAATATCAAAGAGACATGAGAACACAAGACACCCCCCCCCCCCCTTTCACTCAATCAAAGAACCCCCCCTAAATAAATGCTTTAGGGACTTTATATTTAGTGTAATTATAATAGGCCACTTGTCAACATGGACAAAAGTGGACTTATAATTCTACTATTGACAACCTCCTCTTGGAATTCAAATCTAGTACTTAGCAATGCAACTTAGATATACAATAATTTTGGAGCTTGATCAAAGCAATACAATGCAAAAAAGGACCTATTTCTGAAAGTGGTATTTCTATCCACACAAGCCTATAATCTGATTATAGATCTAGAAAGTAGACAAAAAAATAATTCACTTTAAAAAAAATAGAACCTAAATATGTGTCTAGATGAGCCCGTATGAAGCAACTAAAGTTGCAAAATGTAGGATTAAACAAGTACAGTCACCAGAAAATGATTTTTCTAACAAACCCATGCACCAAAACTAGAAAATAATAGAAACACTAAAAAGTGGAAATTCTAGCCCAAATAAAAAAAATTGCACCTGATTCGGGGTCTGGATGACTGAGATATGGCCTCCCAAAGTTGGACTGTCAAATCAAAATTGCATATGGTTAGGGGTCTTATTAGGAAACTACTATGTTAAATTTTACATCCAAATGGCCATCATAATAGTGCAATTCTACCTATTGTGAGGGTCAAATGGCTATCAAATTTAGGCTCATGGCCGTGTTGATGTCAGTAATAAAAGAGTGGCTAGCTGATGTGGTAGTATGGTCTGATGATGTGTTAGATCTATACTATATGGATAGATGACTTTGATGATGATTGTATTATACAAAGGCATGGATGTAGTGGTTGACTATTTTGGGGTCACTAACATGTTTGCGAACAATGTTGCTAACGCAGTACCCCATCAGATACTAATGTGGCTGTCAGAGGAGGCCAAATTGGCAATGATGTGGTCACTAGAGTTTTTCACCGGCAAGAGTGGTGAATGGATTGGCAGGAGCAATGATCGGTCGATGAAGGATGAAGGTTGTTGTAGGTGGTCATAGAAGCTAGCAGTGGGTTAAACCAGCCTGGGTTTTAGTCCCACATGCACATGTTATGTATGTGCATGAGGGTTTAAAAATTGGGTGTCCATGGACTATGAATTGGCTTGGAAGCCATGGTTTATATTGAATGTCGTTGTCTTCACAGGTATGTTGTGTAAGCCAGTTGTCGAGTTGTGTTAGTGATTTGGCTTGTGGTTAAGCCGGTTGCAATGTAATATGCCAGTGTTTATGATGTGGATGTCCCTAATCCACAGAGGAATATATCGGTCATGGGCTACTAGGATTTGACTACCCAGTTTTCCTGCAAAAGATATTCTCCTATAGGCCTAACGGCCAAAAAAAAAATTCACAAAATTTTTTAAATAAAATGCAACTCCAAAAAGAAAAAATCCATGTCCAAATAAAACAAGTATAGAGAAGCCAATAAAATATAGATTTGAAAAATTAATTACATAGATTTGAAGTGATCATACAAATTTCGCAAATCGGGCCTTTGGGTTTTGGTTTGCAAAAACATTTTACCTCAAATTTGACTATGGCCTACGGTATGCAAATTTATAGTCAAAATTCACTGAATCAATGCTCTAGATGCAATAGTGAAGTTGCTTTGGCTCTTGACACTCCCAATAACTATAGATACTCCAGATCTAAATCATGGTCCTCCGAGAGGTGAAGCAAAATGGTCTCCAATGGCTATGTAAAGAGAAGCTCCCTCAGCTATGATACCATGTAATAATTTCGCTTAGGGAAAAATAACACCAAGATCAAGAAGCTCAAGCACTAGCATAATATGGACCAATAATGTATGATCATAATAACAATAATGAGAGTGAATATCATATTGAATACATGGTAGAAGTTCCTATATATAAAGGCATCTAGAATGACTAGGAGTCAGCAAAGTGATAAGCCTCATAACTAAGCACATGTCCACCAAGAGTGGATTATCCTCCATTGAGCATAGGAGTTTGTGCGATGATGAGAGGATAAGCTTTCCTAGGTATATCTCGTAAAGAGATATTGTAGACACCATGTCCTCAATTGGAGTACAAACAACTATGTTGCCTACATGACAACTTAGATGAATATGCAAACTCCTGTGTTGTCAACAAGACAAGTCATATGACTACACATACTTCTAGGTGTCTATATGATAATTAATAAAATAATGCATTTAACCTAAGTAAACTTAAGTAAAGTGTAATAATAATTAGTTATTTACACTAACAGTCTTTAAGTAGCTTCTTCAATTACAATTCCTTGATCACATGTTCTACCTTCCTCAATTGTGGGTCTCCTTTTGTAGGGACAAACTCTCTATTAGTTATTTAATGCAGTTCATTGCATTCATTACATCTTATAAGTCAATATGAGAATATTTCCCTTATTTCATTACCAAAATCAGCTACATCACCTACGAATTCCAATACCCAAAAGACATCACTGACCCATGTTCATCATGCATCAATGCCAAAATCTTCAGGTCGTGGCTTCTTACAATCATACAAAGGTTAGGAAAGCAGCATGATACATAGAAAACAAGAATAAAGACTTTAATCTTTTAAATTATTGATGGCACTTTTGGAGAGCTATTAATGTTTCATTGCATAGGGAAAACTTGGGATAATATGCCCACAATAAAAAAACATTTTTAATGTTGTTAACAAAAATGTGTACACAAGTCACACAATGTCTCCAGAGTTGATATACAACCATGTCTTAGATAAATTAGCTCTTCATTAACATAATAAAAAGCTTATTATTCCTTTAGAGAAGGCTTTTTGTACTAGATTCCATGGGAAATACAAAAGTTGAAGTGATCCTCAACAAAATGAGCTTTGGATCATCATTAATACTCCATGTTTCTTTCTTCACATTTGAGCACATCCAAATATTCCATTTGGTCTCCAATAATGAGATGTCCACATGAAAATGTTATAATTGTTTGAATTATTATAATAACCTACGTTAAAACATTTTCAAACCCCACTATTTTACTAGTCTAATGAAGTCAGTCGGGCCCCAAAGTGGGGTTTGGCTCAATAAAAAACAAACTGAAACATCTAACTTCTGGAATCCACTGATTTGACTCCCTGAACTAACTATATTGAATTTGGATCTCAACCATTAATTGATCATTAAAACTCACCTTACCCCTTTCATTCAAACTATGATTTTCTGATAGGAAGGCCTGTAAATGGCTTTAAAAATTGACTAATTTAGACAATCTAACCTTCCAAATAGGCATACTAATTCTCTATTCCGCATTCTTGTATACTATCAAATTTTGCCTCATGAAGACATTTGGGTCAAAAGATATTTACCATCAAAGTGGCTTAGTCGAAACTACTGGCAAACAAACATGTTAGAAAAGCAATAGTGTGTTTGGCTTTGGCTTTGAAAATAGGTCAAATGAACACTTTAAAGCTTGAAAACTAGGGCATTGAGTTTTATTGTCATGGGGAGAGTATAATTCTTTGATTTGGGATCATGAAAAACAACTGAGAAAATTTGGCAAACAGTCAAAGTTGGGTACTTAGAATTGTAGAACAAGGAACACTATCAGAAGAGTGATTTTCACAAAAGGAATGGACTTGGGAAAATGTCTAGATGCATTTATCAAGAATTGGAAATCGGCACACTTAAATTATTTTCAGAGTAGAACATAGTGGTAGAAACCATTTGGTCACATATATCACAAATTCAAATATATGATATCCCAAGTAGGGCTACTGATCAACTGCACTTTTTGACACCTATAAAACTTTATAAAATGCATTTGGAATTGCATTTGAAAACTAGTCAAACAAATTTGTGGGTGAACACACAATACTGGGTACCACTTTTGGGAGATGAAGGAAATCATGAAATGATGAAAATTTCCCATATTGAATTTTATGTATGTTTGTGTGAATATACTAACTATGTTCGTGCGAACATATAGAGTTTAAATAAGGTATGTTCGCGTGAACATACCTTATTAATATGTTCACACAAATATATTTTAATGTCAATTTTGAGATGAAAACCTTGTTTTTCTATTTTTACTATTCATTTTTATGATGAGGTAAATTTGATCTAGATGTTGGAGTGAACATATAAGATTGGTAAGTGGGCTACATCACTTTGCATGATTCTCCTCTAGATTTTGGTTGTTGGGCTATTTCAAGTATGTTTATATGTTATTATTTGAATTTTCTTTTACGTTTTTATTGTTTCCAAAGCATATTTTCATGTTTATTTTATATTTTTATTGTTTATTTATGCTAGTTAATTCTATTAATTTATCATTTATAATTTTTTGGAATTTGTTAGTTATATATGAGTGTTACTAGAAAATACATTAGAAATTATTTAAAAACATTAGTTTAGAATATTAGAAAAATATAAATTTAGCATTAAAAAAAAATTTAGAAAAAATTAAGTGTTAAATTAGATAAATATTAGAAAATATTAGAAAAATAATAGTCTAGAATATAGAAAAATATTAGAAAATATTTTTAAAAATGTTAATCTAGAATATAAGAAAAATATTAGTATAACATTCGGAAAAAAATCTTAAAAAATATTAGGTTTATTAGAAAGACCTTAGAAAAAACATTACATTTATATTAGAAAAATATTAGAAAATATTTATTAAATATTAATCTAGAAAATATTAGAAAAATATTAAAATATATTAGAAAATATTAGAAAATATTAAAAAAATAATAGTGTAGAATATTAGAAAAAAATTAAGAAAAATATTAGTTTTATTAGAAAAACATTAGAGAAAATAAATTTAGAAAACATTTAATTTTATTAGAAAAACATTAGAACAAACATTACATTTAAATATTAGAAAAACATTAAGAAAAACATTAGAAACACATTATATTTAAATATTAGAAAAACATTAGAAAAAATATTACATTTAAATATTGGAAAAACTTTAGAAAAAATATTACATTTAAATATTAAAAAAACATCAGAAAATCTATTTAAAAATATTAGTCCAGAAAATATTAGAGAAAGCACTAGAAATTATTAGAAAAATATTATAAAAAACATTAGAAAAATATTACAAAATATTTTTAAAAATATTATTCTAGAAAATAAGAAAATATTAGAAAAACATTACAAAATATTTTAAAAACATTACAAAATATTTTAAGAATTAGTATAACATTAGGAAAAATATTAGTTTTATTAGAAAAACATTAGAAAAAACATTAGTGTTAAATTAGATAAATATTAGTTAAACAATAGTCTAGAACATTAGAAAAACATTAGAAAATATTAAAACTTTAGACTATTAGGAAAATAAATTAGTATAACATTGGGAAATATTAGTATTTAACATTAAAGAAAATAAATTAGTATACAACATTACAATTTATATTAGAAACAATATTACAAAATATTAGAAAAACATTATAAAATATATTTGAAAAAAAATCACAAAATATTAGAAAGAACATTAAACAAAATATGAGAAAAACATTAGAAAAAACAAAAAAAAATAGTAGTGTAGAAAATGAGAAAATAATAGAACTCTATCTCCAACCCTTTAACCCTAACCCTAAACCTACCCCTAACTTTAACTCTAACCCTAATTTCTAACCCTAACTCAAGCTCTAACCCTAACTAAAAAACTCTTTAACCCTAATCTAACCCTAGAGTTATGTAACTAAAACCCTAATCTAATGCTAGAATCGTAACCCTAATCTATTTAGATAACCCCAACCCCTAACCATAACTAAAACCCTAACCTAACCCTAGAACTTTAACCCTAATCTAACCCTAACACAAACTCAAACCCTAATTTAACACTAACCCTAGCTAAAGTTATCCTAATCTAACCTTAGAACCATAACCATAATCTAACCCTAACTTGAAAACTCTAGTTCCAGGTAGAATCTAACCCTAACCCTAATCTACCCTAACTAAAACCCTAATCTAACCATAACCCTGAAATGCAAACCCTAACCAAACCCTAATCTAACTCAAACCCTAACCTAAATCAAACCCTAATCATATACCCTAATCTAACTCAAACCCTAATCTAAATCAAATTGTAATGAAACCATAATCTAACTCAAACCATAACTCAAACCCTAATTTAATCATAACCCTAGAAATCAAACCCTAACCATATCCTAATCTAACTCAAACCTTAATCTAAATGAAAACCTAATCAAACCCTAGAATCTAACTCAAACCCTAATCTAATCATAACCCTATAAATCAAACCCAAACCAAACCCTAATCCAAATCAAACCCTAATCATACCCTAATCTTTAACTCAAACCCTAATCTAAATCAAACCATAATCTAACCCTAACTAAAAATTCAAGCCCTAATCTAACTATAATCCTATAAATCAAACCCTAACCAAACCCTAATATAACCATAACCTTAGAAATCAACCCTAACCAAACCCTAACTCAAACCCTAATCTAATTGTAAATGAAAACTAAAACCCTAATCTAATCCTAACTTAAAACTCAAACCCTAATCTAATTCAAACCCTAATCTAATTGTAACCCTAGAAATCAAACCCTAATCTAATCCTAACTGACAACTCAAACCCTAATCTAAATTAAACACTAATTTCATCAACCCTAATCCAATTGTAACCCTAGAAATCAAACCCTAACTAAATCCTAATCTAATTGTAACCGTAGAAATCAAACCCTAACTAAATCCTAATCTAATTGTAACCCTAGAAATCAAACCGTAACCAAACTCTAACTCAAACCCTAATCTAATCATAACTAAAAACTTAAACCCTAATCTAATCTTAACTGAAAACTCAAATCTTAACTCTAATTCTAACTCTCATGTATGATATATTGATGTGTTATAAATTAGATGATGTACAAAATTACATAGATCTTTTAAATAAAAAATTGTCTACTAGACTACATGTATACGTATATCTATATTTACAATATATATTAGCTCCATCATTGTAGATATGACTTCACACAATCAGCCTACTCATCATCCTGAGGGTGATGAGGCTCCTGTTGTGACTCCTCCTATTGTGGCTCTTGTTGCAGCTCCTGTTGTGGATCTTATTGCAGCTCTTGTTGTAATTCCTGATGTAGCTCCTAATGCAATTCGTGGTACTCCTTATGGTGGCACTCATGGTGGGGATCATGCTATGACTCATGGTGGGCCTCATGTTGTGGCTTGTGGTGGGGCTACTCATGTTGTTACTCCTATTGCAGCTCTTGCTATAGCTCTTGGTGTGGCTCCTGGTGCAGGTCTTGATGTGGCTCCTGGTGTGGCTCTTACTAGAGGTCCTGGTGTGACTCCTACTACACCACCTCCACACATTGATATCGATGCATTATTGGCATTTGTAGAGTAGGAGGTTATTAGATTAGAGTAGTCTATATTATCCTCTAATGATGGTTTACATAGAGACATGTGCAACAATATGTAGGAGTTTATAGGATCTCACTATTAGATTTAGAGCTCATCATTTATTTACCCCTGATGTATTAGCTGCTATATATAGGGAAATCAGAGCTAAGATTGCAAGACATGCATCTTTTGACGATGTCAAGAGGGTGGCCCCCAAAGATGTCATCAAACCAAATTTGTTTCCATCATATGAGGGTACACAAGGTAGGGTGAGAGGCTACTAAGTGATATAGTGTAGAGATCCTACTATGGCCAGTATGATCTATCCTTGGTGTTTAGCCACACATGGTTGTTATCCTAATAACGATCAAATAAATCTTTATTTTCCACATCTTTTATACACTAAGTATCACATGGGGCTCAACGTTAAGTACTTAGACATTCGAGATTATTGTCGATATGGGCATGGTTAGATTGTAGATCATGACCAATATCATAGTGCATAGCAACTACCACCTCTAGATGTGAGATAGTTCACTGGATAGAGACTTCCTATAGTGACTCCAACACTAGCACCTATTGCAAATAGAGTTGTCATTGCTTTCTAGAGGGGAGCAATTGACAGTATTGGACACATTGCATTTGTGGCTACTAGTATCACATCTTATTCTCATAGTCACTATATTCACACTTGACAGAGTCATCTAGGTTGACCATCTTTAGAGGCATCTAGTATAACTTTAGGCACCTCCACTGATGAGGCATATAGAGCTATTGGACTACTAGTACTAGGCAATGTCCATGCTCTTTTAGGAAGGCACACACATGAATTTAGCACTATATTTTTTTGAGGATCTATTTCAAAGTATTAGTTATATTTTTGATAAATAAGGGATACCAATTCACTCATTGATGGACACAATTAGACACCATCAAATCCCCATAGTTCCACAGGCATAGACCACACCAATGACAGTCACCACATAGTATAGCTCACAACATTCTACACTAGGCTCATGACACTCTATAGATGACTCTGGCATACAAGTTGGAGATGTCAGGATCACAGCTGAGGGCCTTGATGATTTTGGTGAGCATTTATGAGGACTATCTGAGATTGATAATAGTCTAATCATGGGATTTTCATCATACATGGACATGTTATTTGGACCTGGCATTGATTCTACACCATTACCAAACCAATTATACACTCCACTTCACTCATCATTACTAGTAGTTGAAGATTGTGGCGCTAAGGCTAGTTTAGTAGGTGGTTGAGTTTCAAGAGATGATATTGGTGTATTCGAACTAGATGTTGATAGTAGAAGTACATTGATAGATGATACAATGGAGTTTGATGATCATCCATTACCTCCTGAGGCCCATGTACATATATATAATATTTTTAAATTTAAATATATGAAATTAAAAAAATTAGTTCAAATAGATATTTAAAAGTTATAATAAATTATGGAGACATAGGTGCACATGATTACATCTAGTATTGGGTCAGGACATCTACGTCAGAGAGATTATTCTATTGAGACACCCAGTAGTGCTCAAGTATAGGTTTTAAATAGTTTGTAAAGTTATTTATGTTTCAAACTATATGCACTCATAAATTCATGTACACACACAAATGTTTAGATATTTCTAATGTATATATATTTGCAGTGCTTGGTTGTTGCACCTCAGCCACATGATGTACAGGAGACTTGATCAAAGGGTCATTCTGTTTGTATGCATATTGAGGGTCCCTCTAGTAGTAGTAGATTTATATATATTTTGATGCATTTATATATTGGAGACTTTGTATATTCTCGAGACTTATGTACCCATGTATATTTCAGTACCTTGAAGAAGTACATTTTACTATTTATTTGACTATTTAGTACTTTGGTAGTTGGATGAAATGTATATTTCCTTTTATATTTTACTACATACATGTTTATTCGAGAATTACAATTTGCATATGTATGCATTTTAGTAGAGATATTAGATGTAGATGTTTATTCTTGCGATGTACATGTATGTGTATTATTTTATATTTTAAGAACATTCTTCATGAGTTAGATTATAGATTTTAAACTTTAGATTTGTTTGTGATCATTATAAAATAGTCAAAATAACTTCTCTTTACCTACTTCAATAGTTAAATATGAAGAAGTTCTAAATTGATCTATGAACCTAATTTATAATTTTGAATAATAATAATAATATAGGGTGATTGAATTGAATTAATATAGGTGCTTATAACTACTAAATTAACCCAAATGATTTAGATTAAAAATTTAAAACATTATATTTATTTGTAATCATTATAAAATAATCAATTAGTAGGACTAAAGATACATATTTAGTAAATCAATTAGTAGGACTAAAGATACAAATTTGTTAAATCAATTAGTAGGACTAAAGATACATATTTGTTAAATCAATTAGAAGGGATAAAGATAAATACTTGGATTGCCTATTTAGATCAAGTTGTTATTATTATTCATCCATGGTAATTAATATTATTAAAATGTATACATTTAAAAACACATTAATAAACTGATAAACTAAGAGTATGATCCTACAATAAACTAAAATTAATATATAATTTTTTAATAAATGAATGATAACTAAAAGTATGATCTTACTTGATTAAAAACACATAATGAGATAAAATTCAATAGTTTAAAAAGAAGTTGATAAAAGAATTCTAACATATTAAATTATCTTTGATACATATCTATCTAATGATTGTGTAAGTTCCAACTAACTTGTATTGCTTATTTAGATCAAGTTATTATTCATCCATGGTAATTAATATTATTAAAATGTATAAATTTAAAAACACATTAATAAACTAATAAACTAAGAGTACGAGCCTATAGTAAACTAACATTAATATATAGTTTTTTAATAAACTAATGATAACATAATCTTTAGTTTAGGATGGTAATTGATATTATTAAAATGACACATTTATAAATTCTAATTATTCATTAGTAGGACTTAAGATACATATTTGTCTTATGAAGGTAAAAATATGCTAGTAGGTAAGCCAATACACTGTTTTAAAAAACATTTACAAAATATAATATTCTTAATAACCTTCATGCATGGTAATTTATATTATTAAAATGTATACATTTAAAGGTCATAAAATTTGATATATCAAGGAAGAAAACTTTAAATTAATTCAAATTATTATAAAATAAATCTTAAGAAGAAGTAATATATCTAGAACCTTTAAGATAATATTATTAAATTAATATAGCATTCATCCCTTCTAATTGTCTACATTTAAAGGTCTTAAAATTTGATTTAAATTAAATTATCTACCATCTCAGAAGTTAGTTCAACCATGATGTACACTTATAACATGTAACATCTTCTTGTGATCTTCATTGTCTAGTCTCCACTTGTGACATACACACTTAAATTTGACTGGATGTACATAAAGCCCTATAACAACAGCCAAGTGGTTGTATTGTAAAACCTTGTTCTTAGGTTGATAATCAACAAAGTGTATTCCATGTTGGACTATTTTTTCTCACTTCAAATATGTCCCCTATATCACAACAAAACTTGCACCACAAATTTAAATATTTTAAAATTTGATAGATATAAAGTTACCTAGATATATATAAATTCATATATGTATGTGCACATGTATGTATAATACCTATGGGGAACAACATTTCATTACTTTCTTTAGGATCATATAACTTTGACCTCTCTGCAGTACATCACAATTAATAATAACTGACACCTTCATGATTTCTAGGCTTAGTAATCACTACAAAGACATCTCCTATAGAACAAGTATACATACATGTGTCTAGTATATAAAATTCAATTCATTGATAATTAAATAACAAGTTGAGATTGATTTTTATGATACTTACCCACCTTTACCAATCCAAAGATATGATTATAATCATCAGAAATAAATGGAATATCGTCAAAATTTTCATCATCTTTATCAATTGTATCGGTAACATCAAGCGTTACCGAAATCCATGCACCTGTATATCCACGTATTTGATTGATGCATTCTTGATTGTCTTCATCAATGCAACTGTAACTAAAACATGAGTACTCTCTTATATTCAATGTCCAATTGTGATTATATATACTCATGATTAAATGTAAGGAACATGTCTTTTCTATCATCTTACAACCATGCATGTTTTTCCTATTAACACCTGAAAGTTCATTACATTGAAAATATGGACTGTAAATTGAATTTAAACTTCAATGAATTGAAAAATAAAACTTTAAAATGAAATTTTAAAACTTAATTGCATAAAATTTAAGCAAATGAACACATCCTTACCTATTATCTCTCAAAAGACTCTATATGGTACTTGTCAACTCACTCATTGTTTATGTTGTCCCGACCTCATCTAATGCAAAATGTGTCTTACACCATTCAACAACATCATTTGCATCATTTATATGAACTCCTTAATAACTAATTTGATACTTTTGTAGAGCACGTTCGATGCAAGTTCCAATACCATTATGTTCACCTTTTCCATGCCCACTCTTGAAGAAATTCCGTATGTGTTTTATATTCTCATTGTGATGATATCTACATAATGCATAAAATGGTCTAGATGATTTGAACTATGTGGCACATCCATCAGACCAAACATAATGTTTATCAAAATTTATGTCTCTTTCTTTCAAATAAGAAAAGAACATATTGAAGCAATGTTCTACATAGTGAATATCATTTTCTTTATCATATCTTATATAAAATTGATATTCCTTTTTAATGACTTGTGCTTCAACTATACTCTGAACACCATCTAAATCTAACTCTGCATGTCTATAACAAACATGTACCATAATAGTAATCTACTTAGAAAAGAAATAATCTAATTAAATTGATTTCTAATGAACAAAGGAATAGTTCTCTACAAAATCAATGACTGATACAATCATTCGAAGCAAGAAATTATCTCTCAATGTTTGAAACTATTGTAGTTGCCACTTTTCAAAAAATGCATTACGAATATAAGGTTTAATCAAATTCTTAAATTTATCCACAAATTTTACAACAAGTAACTCCTCTTCAACATATTCCAACCTTTTTGTCTCTTTCCCCAAGTTTGATTCATTCTTAAGATACTTGTAACTTTTGCAATTCCATTTTTTTGTTAAATCAATATTTTCAATTTTCAAAGGAAATAGATCCAATTCACCACATGTTTCACATAATCCTTTGATGCAATTTATTTCACCAGCTGGATCATCTATTTTTTCACATAGAATGGATGATATAAACTCACTTCTCCTACTAGGAGGAGTAGCATGAAAACCATATGTGTCTTCTACAAACTTTCAAAATAACTGATAGTGTAGATTAAACTCAATATGATGATGCTAACAACATGTTTTAAACACTTTGTTTGACCTCACAAAGTATGGCTTCAATTTTTCAAACAACATTTTCCCAATTTTTAAATTAGGATGTTCACTACAAAATGAGACATATAACTCATGTTATGTTGTGTTCAACAATTTTTTTGTATAATGTTCATATTGACCAGATGCAATCCTATGCCTCATAACATCTTTACTATTTGATGAAGGATGAGTGTTATCAATCCAAAATGATATAACTAAATTTTTTAATCCCTCGTCAATCTTATCAGAGTGAGGTTCTCTACACATGATTTCCCAATTGCCTTCTATAGTACTATCATCCAGAATTGATCTTCTTAACATATTCTCTCATTGTTTTCCTACTAAAACCCATTTTAGATGAAATTGAAGATATTTGTCTATTCTAGGTCATGTTCTTATTTATAGAAGACATCAACATCACTTTTCTTTCTAGGGACTTATGTTTAGTTTGAGACTATTTTCCTATGTTTCTCAAACCTTGTTTAACATTTTTAATCACATCAATTTGCATTTTAGAAAATCTTCTCTTTTTGTATGTTGTGTCTACACTAACAATTTCAATGCCTCTTGCAACTTTTTTTGTGTAAGAAAAAGTGAAAGAAACTGAGCTTGTTCAAGTGTTTCAATGTTCTCAAATTTAGTCATTATTTCTCTGATCTTCTTATTCATTGACATTTTCTTAGACAAATTTAAGGGTTGAATAGTAGCTGCAAATGCTCTCAATTTATCCACATCCATTTTAAGTAAATGATCTATTTTTTATGAGAAATTCTATTCTTTACAGTTTGAGCAATACTTATGAGTTCATCCATAACAATTCCTACACCTGATCTTGACCCTTTTCTGACTTCTATTATTGGAATTTTCATAGGAAGTGATCTTGAGCCTTCCCCAACATTCATTGTTTGAGATTCTACAGGGAAAGATTCTGACCCATCTCTGACTTCTATTATTTGAACCTCTATAGAGAGTTATCCTAAACCTTCTTCAACATTCATTGTTTGAGATTTTGTAGGTAGTGTTCCTAACCCTTCTCCCATATGCACTTCTTCTACTTCTATTGAGCCTCCTTCAACATTTCCTTCACCTTGTTGATTGTTTGCAAGAAAATTTGTAAATAAATCAAATTAGATATAAAAAAAAAGAGTGATACATAATTAAATTCAAGACCATAAAAATAAATAAATATAATATATATACAATTAAAAACCTTGTTTAATTCAATGATAACATGTTGCAGTCTTCTGAAGATTTCTTTGTTCTACTTCATTAGATCACTTCCTTGCATATTTGTTTTGCCTTCCTTTCTTGTTTCCCATCAAAAAATCATAAAAATGAAAAAAATTCTCTTTCCTTAATAATTTCACAATAACTTCACAAAAAAATTAGAGTAACTTTAAAACATTCAGGTTCACTATTAATTTTTTGTCCTCATTGTAGATGGCATCATGTCTTTTTTCTTTTTTTGTATGTTTGCGTGAACTCAAATTAATTTACATGTTCACACGAAGACATTAAATTAAATTTCCAATTGCTGGATTATTTTTGTACATACGTTCATGCAAACATGTGTTCGTGTGAACATGTATAGTATGTTCACATGAATATAATGTTCGTACGAACATAGTGTTTGTGTGAATATGTCAAATTACAAATTTTTGGTGTTACTTTCTAAAAAACATGAAATTGGCTCTTTTGACCCCAAAAATTGACATTGAATGATCTCCTACTATAAAAAAAATAATGCCGAATTAAGCTACTTGGAACAAGCTTTCCAATAACTATAATTGTAATACATATGATACTGATTAAGACTTTCAAATATGAGTTTAACTCATTATAGGTTCGTTAATGGTTGAACATCAACTGATTGTGACACTTTGGGAAAATTTATAAATTAGGTCAATTTTTTTTTTGAAAAATATCTAGGAAATAGATTTTTGAGATGGCTTTCTATAAAAAAAATAGATTTATGATAAATTTATTTCAAGTTATCTCTATCAAAACAAACGTATGTCTAAATTACGATTGATGTCACTTCAAAACTTTATAAAATATACAATATTCAACCAAATCGAATCAAACCAAGTGTATCCTCTGGATATTGGTGTTACAAATCCAACACTAAAAGAATTACCTCATTATCATTTCTAGAAAAAAAAGTTATGCGTGTCAAAAAGACTATCACTCTTTAAAAATATTGATTTTTATATGTACCACTTTTCAGAGGAGAAGAAAAATTTGACTTCAATATTTTTTTTTTAAATTTAAAAATATGGTTTCAAAGTAGGAATAGAGTACTAGAAATCACTAGTTTAAATCATCTTGAAATTATTCATAGTTTTAGAGATATAGTCACTCGAATGTTAGGTTTGTTTCAAAAATGTTGATTTTAGTGTCAAAATTGGTCAAAAAGTGGAACCCATTATTGTGGGATCACCCTTGTCATAGGCTCAAATTTGAAACATATCATGTGTATGGCCCCTAGAATATAATGCAAAAGGAAGTTTCTCATTTTGATCAACTAGGTTAAAGTTATAACTGGTCAAACGGGGCTTCCCAGAAATCTAAGCAATATGGATCGGCATGCCAACAGTAAACAATCAACTTTGAAGGATTCAAAACCTAGTCAAAACATATGGAAATGACTTGAAAACTAAAACAAAAGTTATATAATATTCATACTAAATTCTCTCAAAGTGGAGAGTCATGAAACTTAACCAAGTGCAAGATATTAAAATACAAACTAGGCTTTTGGTTGTTGTTTGACACTTGGGCAAAAATGTTGATTTGAACAATGCTCAAAATGACGCTTCCCAGAATGATTTGGAATTAAAATTTATCATCATGGGATGTATACATATAATAAATGTAGAATGATAGAAATATGAAATACTTCATAGGCCTCAAAGAGACAGCTAGATACACATGCCAAAAAAAGCTCTTATAGGGGCTCAATTTGACTCAAAATTTAGAATGGTACTCAAAACTAGGCATGTAATTTTGAGTCCCATCAACATTGATGATTTTTGTCCCAAGTTTTTTTACATTTGAAACATAATCCTTTCTTGAACTAGATCATCCCTCTTAGGGCACCTATGACTTACATTTCATTGTTCATGGCATACATGACATTTCTTTTCTTGGTCATTATTCTTTAACTCTTTATTTTCAAAAGATGTTTTAGAATTTTTGGGCCTCGCATTAATTCTTTTAGATTTTACCTTCATTTCTTTTCAAATAGCTTCCTCAAGGTTTTGAGTTTCAAAGGATTTTCTTTAAGTCCTTCCATGAATATGTACATAAGTTACCCTTGGGATAAATTTGGGACCATTACAACTAGTTCTTGAAATTGATTTGAAAATTCTTCTACTAAACCTACTTGTTTGAGATGAGTTAGCTCTTGATAATACCTTTTAGGATCTTTTAGATCAAATCTGCTCATCAAATTTTGAGTGAATTCACTATATGCCATTTCTTTAGCCCCAAGGAATTTTGGTCCTAGTACCGCCATTTATGGGTTGATCCTCTTAATTGAAGTATGGAAAACTTAATAGCACCTTTCTCTATCATAGGACTATAGGATAGATCTGTATCTAATTTTAAAAAAGTGGGAAACATTATTGTGGCCTGACCCAATGATGTCAATAGTCAAGAGGTTGTCAATAAGGAATGAAATGTTATTTGTGCTCATAGTGATTCTTCTAAAAAAATCAACGAGTCTTCCCACATCACCCTTATTCATCCAATGACAAGCACTTAACTTCTTTTGTGTTCACAAGGAAATCTTGGATGTTGAGTGGTGTATGTATTCCTTACCAGTCCCTCAAAATATAATCTATTCTGATGGATGCCACATCATACATTCATGTACTCATAGTTGCTTGCAAACTTTGATGTTGTCATTTGTTGAGTTTCGCAAGTGGATAGGGAGATATGTTTTTGGAACCCTTCCTAAATAACCTCCCTCATTCGATCTAACCTCTTACTTATATGTCATCCATTGTATTGTCATGGGTCATGACCCCTCTACCCATGACTTGTTATTAATTATTTAATTACTAAGAATGTTAGTTTATAGGTAAAAAGTATAATTATTATATCAGCCAATACTATCATAAATATGGATTTTCATCAAAGCTAATATTGTACTATTATTATAATTGCTTATTATTATTTTTCTATTATTTTGTATTGGTAATAATTCAATGTAGCATATCAAGCAATATTATGAAATTATACGATGTCAATGTAAATGGTCCATATTAAAATGATTAATGAGCTACAATAGTTTATTAAGAATGAATTGAACATCAATTTTTATTAAAGTAAAACTAATATTTACAATACCCATATAATGTTATGGGGTTATGACACTATTGCATGAAATTTGGGAATGTAACCCATGAAAATTATAGATTAGCCAAAACATCATAAATGTTTTAAAGTATTTTTAAAAATGATCTTTAACTATATTTTATATTTTAGAATTTGTTTGAGAGTGCATAATGTTTTAGATCTTGTGATAATAAGAATGTTCGTTTTTAAATAAAATATAAATTAAGAGAATTAAAAGAAAAAATAAAACAAAAGTATTAATGTCTATTTATGATTACTTTATTTTATATTATTATCTAAATAAATTGAAGTATTTTTTGTTAAACAAATCTTATGAAAGTATAATATTTTGGATTTTAGTTTCTATCATTTAATACTTGAAAACTTAAGTTGGGGTTATGGATCTTATAAGAATTATTCTTTATTTCAATTTTTATTAGGGTTTTAGGTTTCGATGAAAATGTTCTAAGACCTCTTCGATATTTTTATTTTCTCATGGCTATCGGGTGACCCATTGAAAAAATCATAATTTTAGAATTTATAAAAATTGAATTTTATTCTTCTCAATCTCAACTTTAATGGTTTGACAAGTTTCTATTTTTATTTCTTGTAGATCATATGGTTCATAGATTCACATCCATTTTCCATTTTATATATATGTTCATTGATATTTTGAACATGTAAGCAACCTTGTCAATTAATATTAATTAAGATGATAGACTTATATGTGGAATCTTTTCTCCTAGAAATGCATTTTTTCTCCAAAAATTTTTCAGTCTTTACAGGATTTTAGTTTTTCAATTCAAAAAACACTTAAGCATTTTTCAATTAGTTTAGAAAGTTACCTTGTTTCGTTCCATTCTTATGCATGTTTTCCTTGGAAACTCTGAATTATGTAGTTGAGAATTTGTAGATCTTTTAGAACAAAAATAGAATGACTACTATTCAAGAATCGAGTTAAAAATTGAGGTACATTTCCATTTTATATGATACTTGATACATTAAGTTTCTATAATCATACTTTACATTTTGCAATACTTCAACGATCTTCCAAGCAATAGTTTATGTTCTAAATTTTAGCTGAAAATGAAAATTTATATCTTTTACTCATGTTTGGCTGAAAATTAGATAGTTGCAAGAGAAATTTTTATGTATAGAAACATCTAATGGTTTCCATTTTTAGATCAAACTATGTCATATTGAAGGTTTCATGTAAGGAAATCTTTTTTCATTCAATCCATCAATATTTATGAGATATAACTATATTTTAGAGATTTGCTTCCTCAAAAATCATAGAGGCAAAAACTAGAGAAATATAGAAAATTGCACATTACTATCTATCTTTCTCCTATCCTCTCACTCTATAGTTATCTCTATTTATATCTTCCTTTTCCTCCTTGATATTCCTTTTCTTCTCAATCTCCATCTCTACACCATTCTTTATCTCATTACTCTCATTCTCTCTTACTCTTCCCTCTACACCCCTCCTTATTTTTATCATTACTTCTCCCTCTCCCCCATCTTCTAGTCCCCCTCTCACATGACTTAAAAATCATACACTAAGTATTGATTCCTAAGGTGAAAGTTTGAAATAGTTGAAGTTGATGTATCATTTTTACAAGATTATTTTTTACTTAGTGTGTGATATTTAAGGGTAGCACTATCTCTCCATCTTCATCTATTAACATAAATTTTAGAAACCAAACCTTATTAAAAATAAGATAATTATTTTCTACTATATCTATATTAAATTTCTTACTATATCCTAATGTCCCCCCATTTTTCCTTGCTATGATTGATTAATACTGACATTTAAAATAAATAAATAAATTTCAAAGACCATTGTTCTCATATTTATTTGTGGGATCAAGCCATAGTATGTGCATGAATAATTATCTCAAAAATATGGCATATCTTGGGAAGATACTACCCATCGATGGTTAGCAACTAGCCAAGATCATTGTGAAAATGTAGTGCCACAAAAATCTTAAGATTTTTAAAATCCCATGGAATACAAATATGGATTTTGTGTATAACTTGGAGTACTTCAGCATTTAGTGCTTGGTATATTTTCTAATGTATATCCAAATCTATGCATTGTTATTTCAAGTTTTCCCCTCTCTCTTTTCTGCTCATTTTGAGGAATTATTTATAGTTCCTAGGGGCTTAGTCTCTTTTTGGATCTCTCTCTAAGCTATTGATACTTTTGGTGGCCTGGTCCTTTTTTTTTACCCTTCTTTTTACTGCTAATAGTATAGGAAAGCTGGTCTTATTTTGATCACATAACGACACACACATCCTTATGCCTTCATCGCTTTCAATTCTTCTTTTTGAGACATGGAGTTTCCTTAAAGTTAAATCCTTTGATGGACTGACTAGCATACCACCCACACTTGCTAGACCATTTGGTTCGTATTTTATGGGGGTTTAATTAGTTTTATTTTTCTCTTGCATCATCTTGTATGATTTTCCCACCTGAAAAACTCATATATAAGTAGACTTGGGGGCTTCATTTTCATATATTCAATTCCAAGATGACAAACTCTTTCTCTCAAGT
This sequence comes from Cupressus sempervirens, assembly GCA_028749045.1. Classification (NCBI taxonomy): domain Eukaryota; kingdom Viridiplantae; phylum Streptophyta; class Pinopsida; order Cupressales; family Cupressaceae; genus Cupressus; species Cupressus sempervirens. Next base: position 629,423,573 of record CM053793.1, read on the forward strand.
CAAGATTTATGCCTTTTTCATTCAAGGAGTTCAAGTATTCAAGATTTTCAAACATTTAAGAAAGGAGATTTCCATCTAGCATTGAAGGATCCTTTGTGAGGATTTCATTTTCAAGATCTACCTTATTGTTGGCCATCAAGGGAGGAGATCTACACAGAAATTATGCATCATCTTCTTCAATGATACACATTTACATCCATGGCACCATGATAGGATAATGATAGATCCATTGCAAAGTGTGGAGATAGCCTACATTCCTAGTTCAAGATCTACAATACATTACATACAAAATCCTTATTGACAATGGTTTCCAAAAAGATGAATCCTAACATTCATCTTGTCTTTTAGTCATTTACCTTTACATTTCCCATTTACGGTTAATTCATTAATGTAGGGCTTAACCTAGGAAAGTGCTCACAAACTTTAAATGCAAAACCCTTCTTTTCTATGTTTATTTATAAGATGTCAGTCAAACCTTATAGATCTAGAACCTACTCCTCGGGAGCTTTCTAGAGAAGTTCATTATAGAGTCACTAGGTTACATCAATCTAGTTGTAGGGTGCCCTTCCAAGTCAACCTAGAGCTTTAGTGCCCTTTTGCAAGAAGATTTTTGAAGTTTGTTCCTTTCGTCATTTTATTTTGAGATCTGTGGTCAGATATTCATAAAAGGGTTCAAATACATGACTTTTAGAGTTAAAATACATCTTCCTCTATGCATTTCAAGGTGAGTCTTTCATATTTTGTTTTCCTTCATATCGTCACTTTACATATATATCTTAATTGGGCTAATTTTCTATACATAACATCAAGATTTAATAAATTGGCTCAATTTCACATTATCCTTTCAAGGGCCAAAGAGTACATTTCCTTGTATTGCATTCCTCTCTATAATTTGAATTTAGTATTGGCACCATTCTTCCTTAGGGTTCTAGCTAATGTAATTTGGACCATAAGTGGAATCATATTTGGAAATTCCACTCTTTTCCTTCAATACATATTTGAATGGCTTAGTGACCCAGAATTAGGGACACCTACAATCCTATTAAAATGCCTCCCTATTTCCCCTAAATAGGGATCACAACTAATGACAAGAGTACAACAATAATACATGATTCATATTCATATTACAAGACGTATTTCTACAATAGTAATATAATAATGTCATTTAATATTTATAACATTATCAACATAACTCTGGCACCTTTAAAAAGCTCAAATGCTAATATTTATATTAAACATAATTTTTATTAAAAGTATAATAAATAGTTAACACAATTAACACAATTATCAGACAAGAAAGCCCTTAAATACATGTAGATTAATGTGTAATGCATCACCCTCCTCCCACCTTTAAGACAATGTTGCCCTCAAAGGCTCTTTCGAAGTAGTGCAGATTCACCCTCACTTGTGTAGCTGATGATTGTACAAATTTTAATTAGTTATGCCTTCATATTCACTAGCGTAAAATAGTATTCTTTATCTCGATGGAGTTTTTTTAACTTTTGTGTTTCAATAAGGAAACACATGCAGGATATCCTGGCACAGTATTAGAGCTCCAACTAAACAGTATAAAATAGTATTCTTTATCTCAAAGAAGGTTTTAAAATTTTGTATTTCAATAAGGCAACATATGCAAGAAATCCTGGCACAGTATTACTGCACCAACTAAAGATTGATGACTGCTTGAAATAGTTGTGATATTACTTTTGATGATTATTGAATAATCTGACTTGTCCATCACGTTGGACATGGGTACAACATGCCTTTAATTTGAGTTTAGAACCATCAATGAAAGAATCAATTGACTATGAGATGATTTATTTTCTAACAACCATGTTGTACAGATCCTAGACTGCAAATAAAGTTCTTTTTATTGATCTCGCCTATTCCAAGGAGTAGATCGATGCAGAGATTTGCTTACACAGATGCCATGTCCTAAAATATTAATGTTGAAGACTTGTAATGCTTTTTGATATAAATTCTATTGATATGAGCTCTCAGGAAACATTGCTAGTTCTTAGATCAGAAAACCTGTCATAGTCCACAAATATGAGCAATGAACCATGAACCGTGAACACTTGTTAAAATGCAAAAGTATTCAGAGTTTACACATTGGATTGTGTTTATGTTCTAACCATTTCATTTAGCAGTGAACAAGGTAGTATAAGGAGATGGACTTTGGTGAAGGGGCATTTGGGATGGTAAATGTCCCTACAAATGCCACCCACTTCTCCAAGCGTCATGACCATAAAGAAGAGTTAAATGGAAACAAGTCAATCCACACTGAAAGAGTCCAGCTGAACCAATATTTACATGCAGAAATGTGACCACCTGAACTTTCTAAAACCTGGCATTGCCTTAATTTTTACCACTGTCACATATGGATTCAATCTTGAGCTGTACAAGTACGTCTTTCTATATTTGTTCTTAAACCTATCAATAGAAATATCACCATCAACGCATTCAAGTTTTAAAATCATCGAATATCTACCATACATCACTATAGCTAAACCATTGGACCTCATCTGATACAAGTGCTAGTTATACACACTACATTTGTGTTTTTATAATTTAATGTTGACTTCTAAAGTCCATTAAAATATTGTATAACATGTCGCCGGATAAGTTGTTCAACAGAATTTTCCTGTAATCTAGATATGCACCTCTACAGAAAAAAGGTCCGCAACCTGCTATCTCAATATGATCGTAAGAGAATGGAATAATTAGGCTGCTCGAGGCGAACATAGCTGAAATCCTATTCTCCCATGTACCTGAAACATCATCGGTTTCGTCAACTATAGGAACTATAATATCACTGCTCGAAATTGCCTCTTTGGTTACGTCATCTTCCCAGCCTCTGCATATGCTAAGTGACCTCGTGGGCAATGATTCATACAGCCGATCAGCCGGATATGTTTCCTCATCCGGAGGAAACCCCAGGTAGACATTGATATCCTTATGCTTTAAGCTACTTAATCCGGTGTCCGATCTGTAAATAATATTTATGATCATTTAAAGAAATTAATATCAAGCAGTATACAAAATTAAAATTATTTCAAAATTTTCAAAAAGACAAATGCGATTACGGAATTGTATTTTTAACCTGTTTAACTTCCTCAAAGTAGCTAACTTGACAAGTACATCTTCAAAGCTTCCAAGACCTGAGCAGCCCTGAAGTGATGGATAGGCAGAGGACAAAAAATAAACGCACAGAACAATACGATGTGCTGCCGCACAATAAATTATGTTATATTTCATTCCACTGTGATATCAAATGAGTACTTACAACCTTTTTATAAGAAAGCATACAATATTCTAGAGAAATCTACTATTAGCCAAGAAGACAAAACATCTACAAACTTCTAGAAAAATATTACAGCTGAGTCTTTGAAAAAACCCTAAACCTAAACCTAACAATCTAGAAGCATAGTTTAAAATGAGAGATCTAGAACTCTCGATGAGAAGAAGTAATAAATGAAGTAGTTGGAGTAGGTAAGGGCAAGGAAGATTAAATAGACAGCTGGAAGCCTACATCACCAACACTCCCCCTTAATCTTCACTGCCATGTATATCTATAATACCAATACTTTCTCGAAGATGTTCAAAGACATTCTTTGCAAGAGGCTTTGTGAAAATGTCTGTCAGTTGTTCTTTGGACCTGCAAAACTTAAGACATATGTCACCATTGTTCACTAATTCATGAATATAATGATATCTTATATCTATATGTTTACTACGTTGATGAAAGACATGATTTTTTTGATAAAGCAATTGCAGAATTATTATCACAATATATTCTTGTAGGTTCTTCGTGTGGATGCTTCAAGTCTGAAAGTACTCTTCTCATCCATATTGCTTGACAAGCTACTGATGTTGCTGCATATTTTGCTTTAGCTGATGATAATGTCACAATTGGTTGCTTCTTTGATGCCCAAGAAATAGCTTCTGACTCTAGGTGAAAGATATGTCTTGAAGTGCTTCTTTTATCATCAAAGCTACCTGCCCAGTCACTATCTGTATAGCCAATCAGCTTGTAATGATCTGAATGTGCATATAAGATCCCAAAGTTCTTTGTTCCAGTTATATACCTCAGAATCCTCTTTCCATCTTTCCAATCAGTTTCTTTTGGTTTATCCATGAATCTTGAAATGAGACTAACTCCATGCATTATATCTGGTCTTGTAGCTGTCAGATATAAAAGGCTGCCAACAAATCTTTTGAATAAAGCTGAGTCTACATTAGGACTTTGATCATTCTTGCTAAGTTTTATACCCAACGCAACTGGTGTAGGGGCTGAATTCACATTTGTCATTTTAAATCTTTTCAACAAATTAGTAGCATACTTACTTTGACAAATGAAAATGCCTTGATCATTTTGATTTACTTGTATCCCAAGAAAATATCTCACGAGTCCCAAATCAGTCATATCAAATTCATTTTTCATGGCTTCCTTGAAATTGTTAATTGACATATTACCTGTGAATATCAAATCATCTATATATAAGCAAACTATTAATATTTCTCCTTCATTGTTCACTTTGACATACAAAGTTGGTTTATAGCCACACTTACTAAAACCATTATTCACAAAATAAGAGTCTATTCTGCTATACCAAGCTCTAGGAGCTTGCTTCAAGCCATATAGTGCCTTCTTCAGCTTGTATACCTTATGTTCTTCTCCCAAAATTTCATATCCTAGTGGTTGTTTTATATACCCTTCTTCTTCTAAAATGCCATTCAAGAATGCTGATTTCACGTCCATTTGATAAACCTTACAATTATTTTGAGTTGCAATGGATAAAATCATTCTAATAGTGTCTAATCTTGCCACAGGTGCAAATGTCTCATTGTAGTCTATGCCTGGTTGTTGTGTGAAGGCTTTGGCTACTAGCCTTGCCTTGTGTTTCTCTACTTTTCCATCAGCATTAAATTTTGTTTTATATACCCACTTAACTCCAATCACATCCTTGCCTTTAGGAAGATCTACTAAATCCCAAGTATCATTCTTTTCTATTGACTGAATTTCTTCATCCATGGGTGAAATCCATTTCTCATCTTTAATAGCTTCTTCAAAATAAATTGGATCAGCATGTGCTAAGAGTGCAAAATTAATGCTTAAGTCATCATTTTCAGCCTCTTGTAATTCATCATATATATCTCTAAGACTTCGTATCTTCCTTGATGTATTTATAGTTCTTGATCTTAATGAAGCAAGTGTTGGATTAGATGATTCCCTGCTATCAGTGCTTGCTGAAGTAGTAGTGTTTTGAGTGGTAGGTGCCCTTGTAGGTGTTTTAGGAACATTTTTTTTGTGTTGTAGAATGCACATCTTGAGTTTCATTTTCTTCATTTTCTTGTGGAACATTAGCTGCAACTGTAGCTGACTTATCCAAGCTACCATCCCATGCTTCTTCTTCTACAAAATCAACATCCCGACTTATTATTAACTTCTTTGTGATAGGATTGTATAGCCTATATGTCTTGGATTGTTCACTATATCCCACAAATATGCACTTCTCTCCTCTATCATATAATTTTTGTCTCACTTCTTGAGGTACCAATGAGTATGCCACACAACCAAACACTCTCAAATGTGCTATATTGTGCTTCCTTCTTCTCCAAGCTTCTTCAGGTGTTTTATTTATTATTACTTTTGTTAGACATCTATTTAGTATGTATGCTGAACATGCAACTACTTCAGCCCAATGCTCATTTGGCAAGTGTTTTTCTTTTAACATACTCCTTGTCATCTCCATAATTGTTCTATTTTTTCTTTCTACTATTCCATTTTGTTGTGGAGTGTACCTTGCTATAAATTGTTTCCATATGCCATTTTCTTTGCAAAAATTCAAAAAATCATTTGATATGTATTCTCCACCTTGATCAATTCTTAATATTTTAATAGAGTATCCACTTTCTTTCTCAACTTTTTCCTTGAATTCTTTAAAGACAACAAATTCATCTGATTTATACTTCACAAAATAAACCTAAACTTTTCTGCTGAAATCATTAATAAATGTCAAGAAATAAATTTTTCCACTTAAGGATGGTGTTTGCACTGGCCCACAAAAATCTGAATGGACTATCTCAAGTGGATTTTTTTATCTATAAGACATTCCAACTAAATTTTTTTCTCTATGTTGCTTTGCCAAAGTACAACTCTCACATGTTGTCTTAAGTGGCTCTATTGACGGCAACCCATAGACCATTTGTTTCTTATATAAGCATTGTAACCTTTTAAAGTTTAAATGACCAAACCTTAAATGCCATAGCCAAGATTCATTTTTGTGAAAAGCTTTGAATGCAGATTCAGCTACTTTTTGCAATTCATTTGGCTTTAAGAATAATTCACTTTGGATTTTAAGTGGGAACATTCTATTTTGAGTCATTTCAACTTTTGCAATCAGCCTATTGCTTGGTCTTTTATCTAGAATCACACATTCACCATTTTCAAAATGTATTCTATATCCCTTTTGTACTAGTTGTCCAATGCTTATGAGATTGTGTTGCAATCCGGGAACATAATATACATCAAGAATTTCCTTTTCTTCACCTTTCTTAGTTCTTATGCTAATTGACCCTTTTCCCATGACTGAGATTTGATGATCATTCCCGAACTTAACCTCTGATTTTATTGATTCATTTATTGTTGAGAATATCTCCTTAGACCCACTCATATGGTTACTACAACCACTATCTAAGAACCATACTTCTTTAGAACTCTCTTGTGCAACATTGCATGTTATCAAGATGGTGTTTTGCTCACTACTGTTGGGTTGACTTTCGTTTGTAAAATGTGACTTTTGCCTATTCATGTCATATTGTCTTTTTCTACACTTAGATGCAAAATGCCCAAATTTATTACAATAATGACATTGGATGTTAGATTTGTCATACCTCTCTACTTGATGATGGTTGGTCCCCCTTCCTCTTGTTGATATGAAATTGGTTTGTGAGCTTGATGCTAGCCTTCTACTCTCAAACTGTTGATTTTCTCTTCCTCCTCTTGGTGTAAAACGTCCTCTGCCTCTACTGTGATCTGATCTTCCTCTTGTTCTTCCAAATGAAAGTTGAGTCTTGAAAGCATTCTTCAATGATGAAGTTCCCGAACAATTCAACCTTTGTTTATGTGATAAGAGAGAACCCATTAACTCATCTATTGATAGCAAGGATAGATCCTTAGATTCTTCAATGGCTGCAACTCTTGAATCAAACTTATTTTGTAGACTTCTAAGTATTTTCTCTACAACTTGTTGATCCCCAAGGGTTTCTCCATATGATCTAATCTAATTTACTCTCCCCATTGTTTGAGTGAAAAATGAATCTATTGAATCTGAATCTTTCATTTGCAAATTTTCAAAATCTCTTCTAAGATTTTGTAACTTTAAAGTTTTTACCTTTCTTGTGCCCTGGTATGTTGATTCCAAGTTGTCCCATGCTTGTTTTGAGCTTGTGGCAGCAGCTACCTTTGGAAATATTGCTTCCTTCACTGCCTGCTGAATAAAGAATAGTGCCTTAGCATCCTTTTTCCTATTTTCCTTTAATAAATCTTTTTCAGCTTGTAAAAGAGCTTGATATGCCTACTAGTCTACTCGTTCAGGGAACCCACTTTCAACTAAATCCCAAACATCTTGAAAATGAAAAAGTGTTTTCATTTTGATGCTCCAATAATCATAATTTTTGCCATTAAAAGTAGGAATTTGTGGCTGTAAAATACTTCCACTAGTTCCTGCCATGATTTAATAGTAAGACTTTCTGACTTGTAACCACTACAAACCCTTTCTCTTCCTTCCTCACATAGAAACTATGATCTCCTCAGATCTTTTCGCTCTCATTTACCCTTCACCCACAATGATATCTGCCCGTAAAAAAAATGCTCAGATTTTCTAGAGCTCAAATACGAATCTGATGGATAGGCAGAGGACAAAAAATAAACGCACAGAACAATACGATGTGCTGCCGCACAATAAACTATGTTATATTTCATTCCACCGTGATATCAAATGAGTACATACAACCTTTTTATAAGAAAGCATATAATATTTTAGAGAAATCTACTATTAGCCGAGAAGACAAAACATCTACAAACTTCTAAAAAAATATTACAGCCGACTCTTTGAAAAAACCCTAAACCTAAACCTAACAATCTAGAAGCATAGTTTAAAATGAGAGATCTAGAACTCTCGATGAGAAGAAGCAATAAATGAAGTAGTTGGAGTAGGTAAGGGTAGGGAAGATTAAATGAACAGCTGGAAGCCTACATCACCAACATGAAGGTGTAATAACCTCAGCTGAGTCATCTTGCTCAACGTGTAAGGAAGGCTTTTTAAGCGTGAACAACCAGCTAAGACCAAGAGACGGAGTTGTGCCATGTCGTCCATTGTGTTGGGAAGAACACTTAATCCTCTACATTGCGCCACGTGCAAAGCTTGCAATTCACCTAAATTACTTATCGTTTCGGGAAGGCTTTTTAGACATGTGCACCGGCCCACACACAAACATATTAGCCGCTTCAAGTCGCCCACAGTATCAGGAATCCTTTTTAAGCTTGTACACCCGCACAAATGGAGCACCTCGAGTCTTGACAAATTTCCGAGAGTATCTGGAAGAGTTGTGAGAGCTGGACAATCCCTCAGATCGAAACGTTGGAGGTTTACTAAGCAATTACCAAATCCGTTCGGAAGAGTTGTGAGAGATGCACAATCCCATATACACAACCGATGGAGGTTCACTAAGCTGTTGACCGTGTTTGGGATTGTCTTGATACTCGCACACTGCTTTAGACTAAAGATCCTTAGCTCAGACCAACTTTTGACCTGGATTCTCTGTCTTACTATTCTCCATATATTACTATCACTTAAAAATTCACAATTGCTGATTATTATCCATATCAAATTCGGAGCCTGATCTCTAATGTTGTCCGCTATTACAGCATCATACAGAGAGAGGTACTGCAGCTCAGGCATGCTTTGCAGTCTGAAAGGTTCTCTTCCGTTCTCCCCATTATAGACAAGCATATTCACTCCCTGTAGTCTGTCTGCGTTCAAATCTCTACGTGGACTACTCATACGCAACAACACTCGGCCATTATTATCAAGCTCTTCTTGAATTCGTATTCCCATCTGCTGCACAAGTGCATGCATGTCGAGGTAATCAGCTGAGCCACTGGTGTTTATAAGCATTTTTAGGGAAAGATTCTTAATGGTAGTGTGAACTTCATGTGGGTGTAACACTTTCCAAAAAATAACAGCTTCTTTTTCCTTCTGACCAACAAGGCAACAAGCTATGTCCAGAAAGATTTTCTTCTCAATTTCATTAAGTCCGTCGTAACTGATTCGGAGGACTGTGAATATGTCTGGATTGCCTAGAATGTTCATAACAGCTTCTTTCCAGCTCCACGTCGCCCGGCTCCTTCTTATCAGAGAGATTTGCTCCCATGACTATTAATGCGAGTGGAATCCGCCAACAGGCATTTGGAATTCTTCTAGAAAGCTTTTCATAGGGTTTCTCTGGAAATGTCCTAGAGAAAGCATGACAACTAAACAATTGGAGAGCTTCCCCCTCTGTCAGTCCATTCATTTCATGCACTGATTTGACATCAGCAAGATGGAGAATGTGGCGGTCTCGGGAGATAATGATGAGTCTGCTGCCAGGGCCAAACCAATCCCCATTCAAGGCACCTAGTTGCTGCATATCATTCACATCGTCCAAAATTACAAGGGCCCGAACTCCTCGCAGTCTATCTCTCATCAGAACTTTTCCTGCATCAACACTTGAAATTTCTCCGTTGTACTTCACCAAATCCTTTAGAATTCTTCGCTGCAAGGCCTCAAGTGTAGTGCCCTTCTTTTTTCTACCTCCCATGTCGAAGAGGAAGCAACATTCGTCAAAGCTCCCTTGAATCTCATTGTAAACAGCCTTGGCCAAGGTGGTTTCCCCAACACCACCTAAGCCGATGATTCCCATCTTCAATGTTGTGTTCTTCGAACTCAGATCTAAAAGGTTGAGTAGCTCCCGTTTACTCCTTTCCAGTCCAGTGGGATGCATGGCAACGTCCAGTTGGGCATTCTTCTGCAAGGTGTGCAACACGTCTTTTACAATTCTTTTTACTAACCTTGCTTTATACCTGCAAAATCATTACCTTGCACAAGTTACACTTTACCATGCAAATTTAGGGTTGTTCCTTATTTGGGAGTTCGGTAAATTTTGATCGTATAAGATAGAAATTTATATAAATTTAAGATTCCACGAACAAAGCTAGCTTATGTTAGTCAAAAGAGCTACAACACTCGCAAAGAAAATTACTGAAGAAAATTGAAAGCCATAGGACGCAAACGAATTTACAAACGCGAAAAACATAAAACTTTATATTTTTACTTTATAAGCCCATTCTAGTGACGACTCACAATTTTACATAAAACTGAAAATGTTTGAAAAAAATCAAGGAATAGTTATAATTAGGAGAACAGATTAGATTGCTTTTGAAGGTAAAAAATTAAGTTACAGATAATTAAATAAAAAATATGGCCAATTTCATCACAAATATGTATTCTCTATTTACTCATTCGTTTATACTTTTGATGTATTCTTTATTTACTCATTAGTTTATACTTTTGATTTATTTATTGTTGGAAAGCGTAATTTCTTATGCACCGCTCAAAATGGTAGTTTATTCTTTGCTGTTCACCGAAGTCCTTGTTGGCCAAATAAACATGCAACTTCATGGTTTGAATGCCTGATCTCCAAGTTCATCGCTTTTATAGAAGTCATAGTTGTTTACCATGTCTTAACAAGAGAAGTGCACTGAATAAAGATTTATATGTAAATTGATCTACATCATAAAGTAGTGTATTTCGATGTCTTCTTTGAGTTAGGGATTAGATTAGATAGTTTGCATGAGTTTAAAACTAAAAGACTATTGTTTGAATTTTTAAGTTCTCCCATCATCAATGGAAAGAGGCTTTTATAAACAAAGACTTTATTTTGTGTAAGCTGATCAATAAAATTCAGAGGTTTGCCTTGTGTATTATGCTCTAGTAGTTCTATTGTGTATTGTTCTATTTCTTAATTTATTAATTAATTGAAAATGTAGAATATATTATATATTTTTTCTAAAATTGAATAAAAGTATTTGAACTGGCAAACCCACCTTCTCTCATTGGCAAGGAGAGTGCAAGTGGTTCAAAAAGTCTTATCTACTCATTGTGTCTATTTCTCCTCTACATGGTTCTTTGCCAACTACCAAAGTGATAGTTTTGAAATGATTATGAGAGATTTCTTGTGGTTTGATGGGTTACCTGAAACAAAAGGATGCATTGTGTCAAATGTGAATGGTGTAGTTTACCTAAAAACAAGGGAGGATTGGGCATTAAAGATTTAAAATCTCAGGATATGGTGTTGGCATCAAAATGGATTATTCAAGATCTCTAAAGAGAAGAACCATGGAAGGTCTTGGTCAGAAATAACATCTACAAAGTAGGCTTTAAGAAAGGTAAAATGTGGATCAATGTCCCTTTATATGATAAGGTGTTTGGGAATTTTTAGTTGTCCATTTTTAGCTCCAAAGTCTTTCAATCCATCTGGAAGGCATGGTCGTAGGCTAGAAACCTCATCCCATCCAAGGGAGCTAGTGGTGGTTCTCCTAATTATTATATTTTGAATAGATCAATTTGGTAAGGAATAGAGACTAATGGAAAATATCTCACCTTAACCTAAAGCTGCTCTACAAAAAATTGGTACAAGTATGGTATTTCTCTAGTTAAAGACATAGTGGTTGACAATCGGCTAGGGTATTGGGATGAAATCTCAGACAAACATCATATCCATAATGCTTAGAAAAATATATATTCTAATATTGCTAAAGTTGTGGGCAACTTCTTTCCCAGACATACTATCAATAGTAATCAATTCCTATAGTGGACTAAATGGAAAGATGGTACTAAATTTAATAAGTTTTCTACTAAGAAGATTTATAATATGCTAAAGGATTATTCTTCTACTTTTGATAGAGTGAACCATGGCTAAGGGATGGGGTGGTTGGTCTATAGGAGGCACTTAATCTTTAACTTTTTTCTAGCATTATCTTTGTGAACCAATTTATTTTTTTAGATGGCTCTTACTACTAAGGAAACTTGTTAGAAAAAATACACTAGCTCATGGTTTAGGTAGTCCCATTATGTGTGGTGTTTTTTCTATTCCTAAAACTTTTGAGCATTTATTTTTTTAATGTAGTTATGCCTATGGTGTTTGGTCCATTTTCTTTGGGTCACCCATTGCTTGTAATAGTAGACCTAGTCTTTCATGGAGTGAAGTGTTTGTTGGTTTTGTAGAATCCTTGGATTTAAAAAGTAACACATTTTGGTTTGTTGTAACATGTAAGATTCTATGGCTCTTTTGGAAAGATCAAAATAGAGAGCTTTTTCAAAAGAGAAGGAGACACCTTACTAAGTTTGGATGTAAACTCAAACATTTATAAATCATGTCACAGGTCACTGTTTCTCTTAAAATTTTCAAATAAATATTTATGACATTGATTCACAAAGGCCAAATCATGACTCACAAGGAGGGCATAGTTTCATACCAATACTTCTCTATCCACAAAGACACAATCAACCAAAGGGAGCTTGATAATTTGAACTAGTTAATCAAAAGTTAACACATTAAAGACAAACTTTCTAATGCCAACAAGTTGTCTCAAGTTACAATAGTGTCTAGGCCTAATACCAATGGTGGAAGACAATCTTCTATTAGCTGATTGGAAAGATACCTTTCACAAACTTTTCCCCAAATATAGATATCTTTTATAATCTTAAAATATTTACATGTGAATAAACTAAAAAGAAAACATATCAATAACACAATGCAACACATATCACCATTATTTGTTAATTATGGTAACCTTGGCCAAGGGAAAACCCCAATGGAGATGGTACCCACAAAATGATCCACTAGTCAAAAGTAGCTTGTCAAAGATATTGATTACATCAAGTTTTCATCACAAAACAATAGCATTACAATATCTAAAGTTATGTCATTTATACAATGTATTATGTTTTGCTGAGCTTCATGTCTTCACATGTGTCCCAAAATACAAAACAATACTTTTCTTACTTAGGGTTAATAAATACAAAACAAAATATAGGATGTCATCCCTCATTGATTAAATAATTGTTTTGGTAAAAACAACAATTCCTTAACTTAAAATATTCCTTTCCTTATCTCTGTCTTGTCCTACCTATGCCTACCTACCATCACTAAATCCTTGCTATATATGTTTTTACTACTCATAATGACTCACACACATAGGTACTATATCCTAAGACTTTTTCCATCTCCAGGTAACTACACATGTGCCAATTCGTAGTCTAGTAACTTTGCAAGCTAAAATGGTATTTGTGTCGATATATAAACTCTACAATACTTAGACAAATTTCTAAGTCTATCAACCAAAACTGTATCTTCATAATATGTTTACTTTAGACAAATAATATGTTGCCATAAAAAAAAAAACCTTAATACATTTTCATATTATCCTCTTATCCAAATTTCCAACAATCACCCCCTTTGGCATTGATGGCAACATATGAAAATTTTGGCTAAGTCTTGAAACTCAAAAATTCAAAGTTTGTGAAGTTCTTGACATGGCCATACAAAATTTCAAAATATGGATCATTTTCTATAGATGGGTCATTTTCTATTTATATACCATCTTTACGTACTTATATCTCCTTATTACAATATTACCCCCTCTCCCACCACCACTTTGATTATGCTCTACCTTATAACTCCTCATACATATAACATATACAATTTTCCATACAATCACTCCTCCTTTGACATCAATAACAAAGGTCAGCAAAAAACTATATACAAGTTAAAATTTTGAATCTACCTTTTTTCATTCATGCAGACTAGTATGATATGCATTTAATGCAATTAGTAAAGTTTGTCTTCGGGTTCTTGAATTCTTTGTCCCATGTGTCTTGGAAATTTTTTTATATAGTGATAAGAGTGCACAATCCATAAGACACTACTTCAACTACATTCAAGTTTGAATAAAAAAATTTCTCATAAGATGCCTTATCTTTAAGACATTCATCCAACATCTTCTATGCAAGAAAGAATTCAAAGAGCCTATGAGCATAGCTAGAGAGATGAAAGCAAATGGGTAGTCTAAAATCTTAATTGTAAAACTATTATCAATTAAAAGTTTATTTGTCAAGGGAGTTACACTTACAATTCCATCTGTGCAGTCACCCATTGCATCATACTTGTTAGAGTGGGGTTGTCATTGCATCAAAAGATTGATTTATCAATGGTTGATACAACTACTTAACTTATAGTAAACAAGAGGCGGTTAAGCCCTTGTCATAAATCTCAAGGGAAGCACTGAACATTTTTCCAACAATCTCCCTCTCAATGTTACTCAAGGGTATGAGGATTTGAACCTGTGACCAAGCTCTGATACCACTTGTTCATACATATTTCCCTCAACATTTCACTTATTTTCTTGTTAACTTTCTTCTTACTATCCTTGTTATGCAAATGACTATCCACTTCCCTCTCTTTTTCATTATAGGTGCCCCATCTAGGACACTCTTGATCCTTCTCAGATTTCAAAATTATCTTCACAATCAATTCCTTTGTCATTTCATATGCCACAGGGCCAATGAATTTGACTCGTCTCTACTACCTCCACATCTTTCAAATTTGTCTCAACCATGAAAAATATCTCATCATTGTATTTTTCTACTACAGGAAGTGGAATCCTAAATCTTTGTTTCGTCTTTGCTTGGAATTTTTTTATCATTCTAGATATATCTAATGTTTTTCTTTCTTTGGGTTGTTTTCTATAGTAGTGTGTAATTAATTCCATAGTGTATTTGTTAGAGTTCCATTCATAATTAAGTATTCCATGAAATTTCCTTATCACTTCAAAGAACAAATGTGTCAACAAAGACTCAAATCTGAATGTTGTATTTTTGGTTTTCTTCATTTTTTCTATGTTGTCAACTAACTGTTGCCTAAGAATTTCACACATGTTAACTCATTCTTTTCCCACGGTCATCATGAATATTGTATGGATGAATCCAATAGGTATAGACTTCATTCTTATGTTGTAGTTCATCTTGTAACCAATTATTTTACTAATCAACATTGCATCAACTTGTTTGATCTTGTCTACTTTCATGTTTCTTTCATCATATGTTGATCCAGTATTGGTTTTTACTAATTTCTTAACATACTTTTTATTTAATGGGTTACTACCTTCATTGCTTAATCTAGTCAACTTGTGAAACGTGTTATTATTAATCATTATTGGAATGTCTCCCACCCAAAATATGTCCTCATCAATTTAGCTTAGAATTATCCTTGTCTAGTCATTATGGTCAAACTCCTCAAAGAACATATGCTTAGTAATGTTTAGGTTTTCCAAATGCTCAAACCCTTGTTTGAATGTTAGGTTATCATTATATACTAGGTTTGTGTCATGATGTATATTATTGTCTCCAATTGTCTAAAACTTGCAGTGTATGTATGCCCAAATATCCTTTATGTGTAACACTCTTCTAGGTACTTGGGAAAATGCACCTGTCGGATCATCTTCAAGAGAAATGTATGAGTGCTTGTTAAACTTATATCTAGGTCTTTTCATCACATATAGTGGGGGTTTCCATATTTTCAAATTAAAACCTTTAAATTACAACAGTGCAATTGATAAATTCCTTTAAAAGTCATGGATAAGGCTCATTAAACTTGTTAGAGTAAAGCATTAATTTCATTTCATTTTAAAAATTCACTTTATTCCCTTCTTAAGGGTTTACTTTATGCACATTTTACATCTCTATTTAATAATTAATTAGTAATTATTAAATAACTTTTCCTTTTTATGTTACACTTTGTAACTTTTTAGGTTACCCTTTCGGGTTTCAATCTCATTTTATAAGGATTGATATTTTGTAATTGTTTATTATCTGTTTCATTACTGAGAATACATTTACATAATTTTTGGAGCAAAACACTTGCCTCCTCTTGTCTTTTTCTTCTGTGATAGGTTTTTAACATGCAGGTGTTCAAAGGCTTTGTGGATTTGCATTGATCAAATCCTTCATGGTATCAAAGCTAGATCTATTATAGCTTGTCCATTATTTTGAGAAAAAGGAGAACAAGGGTTTGATAGAAGAGATCTGGAGTTTTTTGGGTATTTTCTGTGAAAGGATGCAGGTCACTAATTTTCAGAATAGGTTGAGGCCAAACGGACATCACAGATGGATGTAGAAGGCATCAAAACCCCTATTTCCATATAAAGTTTGTCTATTTTGGACAACATTGATCCAAGAGGCAAAAAAATTTGCCTAGAAGGTCATACAACCTCCAAAATGCGTCTCGAGGCTTTTTTTTATTTTTTTTAAAAGCAAAAACTAGCCTGCAGAGCTATTTTTAGGCCCATGGAGCCATTTTTTGGCACACAAAATTGGATTATGGGTTGCAGCATCAAATTTCGATCACAGCATTGATTCCTTCTTTATTTTGTGTCCGTGTTTAAAATTGGTGTTGCCAATAATCTTTCCTGTGCCAAATTTTTTCGTGCCTACCGAAACTCCGTCGATCGCCCATCAATCATCTCTAGCTTTCCTTACTACTCTAGTTTGACACCATCGGCCTGCCCACTGCTTTGGCCCTCAACCTCCATCGGCGGCTCAGCCCAAGCACTGCTCCACTGCCACTCATCGGTGGTGAGATTTTTTATAATTTATTATTATTATTTAAAAATATATATATATTGTATTGCTTCCAAGGGCCCTATCACTTTTTTTGCAATAACTCAAGCAAACAGAGGAATTGATTCAATCAGAAAGAAGCAACAAAAAGATGGTTCTGAGATGAAGACGATGGAGAAGGAACATTTGGGATTTTTTCCAGATTGAAACCTATTTTGGTGCTTGAAGTCTGTTGATTACTTCTATCTTTCGGGGGGCATAACTTCTTTGCTATAGCTCCATTTTTCATTCCAAAAAAAGCTTCCAAAAGATCTTCTTGAGCAATTTTGAGATTCTTTGTCATTTCATCAGTATTTGGTACCACGTATTTTATATTCATATCTGAATCTTTTTTCTCTTCTCTCATTTATGCAATCTATTTGTAAGCTAGGTTTGGGTTTATTGCATTTTGGGGGCATTTTTATATTATTTTCTATTATTATATCATTATATTAGAAAATTAAAAAAACCTTTTCTAAAACAATGGCTGAGACCACTTCTTCTCTAGAACTTCTGACCCTTCACAATTATCACACTTGGAAGACCTCGATGACTCAGCTTCTCTAGTCAAAAGGGTTGTTGTAATGTTTAGATATCATGTAGCCTATTTTTTAGATGCCTTATGAGATCATGCTACAATGAAACAAAATGGATGAGGCCTTATTAAATAGCTTTTCCCTTCTAGGTTACACGTTGTAACTTTTTAGGTTACCCTTTCAAGTTTTGATCTTCTTTTATAAGGATTGATCTTTTGTAATTGTTTATTATCTCTTTGATTTCTAAGAATAAATTTGCATAATTTTTAGAGAAAAACCCTTGCCTCCTCTCATATTTTTCTTCTATGATAGGTTTTTTACATGTATGTGTTCAAAGGCTTTGTGGATTTGTATTGATCAAATCTTTTAAAACTTTCTCCAATCGTACTCCATAATCTAGCCCTAGGCCACAAATTTGGCACAACAAAAAGATCGATTTGTCTTCTCCAATAGTTGTAATCCTTCATAAGATCTTTGAGCAATATGCTCAAATAGAACACTTGTATGATGTCCTCCCAATACCAAATTCACTGAGTATTTCAACAGCTCAAATAGAGGCACACAAAATAAATTTGTTCTCTAGTGGAAAATTTTGAAACCCTTGCTCAAAGCTCAAAGAAATTAAATAAAAAAATAATGGATGCCTAACAATGAAGCTCTTGCCTCTAT
Source organism: Cupressus sempervirens (assembly GCA_028749045.1). Classification (NCBI taxonomy): domain Eukaryota; kingdom Viridiplantae; phylum Streptophyta; class Pinopsida; order Cupressales; family Cupressaceae; genus Cupressus; species Cupressus sempervirens. The sequence goes on from CM053793.1 coordinate 629,441,538, forward strand.
TTAGTCTTTTCCTTCACCCTTCTAGAAGGAAATGAAATATTATTTAATTTCATTCTCTAGAGCTTCCCTTTCCAATACAAATATTAGTTCTACTTCTAGAAAATTAAATTAATTAAATAGAAAGTCACCTTGAGATTTATTTATTTATTGACTTTAAATTGATTTATTTCTCCTTATTTCTCTACTTAGCCTTCGGAGAATGAAAAGATAAGAACTCCATTAAGAACCTAAAAGATGGGTGACATTACAGTCTGCCCTCCCTAAGATTGCTTGCCCTCAATCAATCCAACAACATAGTGAACTCCAACCTCCACTTCGATCCCAAATGAAGTAGTATGTGACACCCCTATGAACATTGAACCAACTGCATACCACTAACATCATTAGGACCAACAACATAACCTACAATATAGCACTCAAAACGTATGCTAATGATGTAGGAGTTAGAATATCACCAAGAAAAAAACCCACAAGAAATATCTTCATCCTGGTCCCCCCATATAATATATACTAGATTGGAATCTTGGTCAACAATCCCTTGAAAAGACATAGCTACATGAGAACCATATGCATTCATGCCAACTGTATCAATAATAGGTGTAGCCACATCAAAATTTGTGGACATAGAAACATTACCAACTATCACAACACAAAACTAAATCTTTATAGATGGTGAAAACTGAACCCAACTCCACTTAGGTGAGTGATCAAAATCAACCTCAAAATTTTCATAAGACAATGTTGCATCCATGTCAAACATAGGATTGTCCATGAACTGAAAATCAACACTTTGTTGATCGATAGTATAACATGACTCTGTCAGTATATCACTCACCTCATCAAAAATAACAAGTTTACTATCATCAAAGCACACATCTACAACTGCATGCATTCTACTAAACTCCTCATTGGATGGCTCAACTAACACAAAATTTGCTATTGATATGATAGTATCCTCGCATGATCCTACTTCATCTATTGTTTCGTCGCCATCAAATACATGATCCAAGGAACTTATGTCAATGACTACATCATCTTACTTAACGTGACATAAATTCTCATCACATTCCACCTCAATTATGCCCAAATCATGCAGTGTCTCATAAGAAATATCCTACAAATACAAAGACACAACTATATCATCACATTTCACTCTTCAAAAAAGTGACATCATGTTGTGCTCAAATCTTAGATTCAAAATGAGTTGGGTTATCCATTTTTTATTTTGATTCATCTCGTTAACTAGCACATCTAGCTACTTCACAATACCTTGATGCCCTTTGTAGGTATAATGAATAGAAAACCTTATGTCACCATCCATAACATTGAAAACCAAGTCCTCTACCTATGGGTCAAAAGAAAATTGACGAGCACTCCTCATAGTGTAATGCTGATAAAAACTCCCAATCTTTGTCAAGGGCTCATCATCATCAAATTGTGAAATACAAGATGGCTCCAATCTCTAACTCTAAACTATTCATTGGGAAGGATTTTGGGTAACCCTCTTAGCAAACCCAACCATAAAATTCCTATTGGGAAGCATTGTAGCTAAGGTCTCTACAATCTTTCTCGCCAATCGTCATATAACATGAGAGACCCAAATGAGAGTACCCTTAGATATATTATATGAAACCTCATGTAAATATGAGTTTTCAAGAAAATAATCCATGAATGACTCAGTCTAGTAAAAATTATATGTGGAAGCATCAATCTACTCCCGCACAATCCACAATTGATCTCTCTAAAAATGTGACAATGTCAATTGCCCAATGCTACCAATTGTATGAAAAGAGGAAATAGATTCACTTGGAGTAGAAGAAAGAAAATCACCATGAGATACCACCTCCAATGATGCTCTCACCTCCTCTATACATACTACACTCATATCTTGGATGAATCTATTCACCACATCATCACATCCCTCATCCTCAACCATAGAAGCAAACTCACCACCAACCACAATATGTAACTGAACAAGATCTTAGTCTGGTATCGACTATACCCATTCTAACTCCACAGTAACCTCATACAATTGTAATTGTGAATCCTAAAGAGTCAACTAAGTATAGTGAAGAGATTCCATGGTAACCTCAAACTCTCAAGTGAGCTCAACTACCTCTTCCTCTTTCTCTAACAATGTAACATAACAAGTGTTGCCCCGCTCCAGAAGGTAATCCCTATCAACAACTAGTTGAAAATAGTTATGCTTCAAGATCCTAATAGCGTCTCATAGCACATGAACCTCTATTAGGAAAAGACTACTATCACCATGCTCATTTGACATAGGAGCACCCCAACTAGATGTAGCTAGCATCTGGCAAATAGCATCATAATGATCAAGAGATGAAGAAATGTCACTATCACTCACCTTCATTTGATAAGTCACATGATGCCTTTGTAATCCCTGACTCATATGCAAGCTTTGTGTCTGACTACCTACACTATGATAGGAAATTGAATCAGAATTGTTCACCATAAGATCACTCATATGTGTGCTATCATCCTTGCACAATGCTACATCTGAGATACAACTACTATGTAGCTCAAACAACTCCTCATCTGAAGAAATAGAAGCCCTCGTAGTATCAATCTCCTTGCATGTCTAAGCTTACACCCTAATAGTAAGATCATGTAAACATAAATCGTGGGAGTCATCCAAAACCTCCTTAGAGTCATCACCCAATATCTAACAAGGGGTGTCATACCTAGTGCAACTCATAGCATCATCAAAAAAATCATTAGAGGTGTCCATACTATCTGCATCCCCATCACCTAATAGAGCCTTAAATGTATCACCTGACTCTGCACACATGACTCAATGTTAGGCTATGTTTCAATAATACTAGAGCATAAACTCGCATCTATTAACTCCACAGAAATACCCACATCACCAACATCACAACTGGGTGACTTTATAGGTGCCTTGGTCCCACTTGACGAATCAACTGCTTCCTGTACTAGAGAAACTCTATGATAGCTAACATATAAGTCACCAATAACAACTCCCTCCTTAGGAGAGTCTAAATAGTTAGTGCCAACTACATCATCAACTGCCTCTAATCTAACCATAGTGACTACTCTAGGAGCCTCAACCTATTGAAGCTCAGTGTTGTTATCTGCCAAGGGCACTAATGCATTTACATGTCCCTATGAAATAAGTCCATCATTAACACTATGGATAGGATTAGTTTGGTTTGTACTGAATACATGTACACCTACATCATGGACACATGTCAAGGAAAACTCAAGCTTCCTTCCCTGCAACCTCAATCTCAAGCTTCTAAAGGTAAAAACCATATACCTCACTATCCTCTCAATTGTCTCTAGACCTAGCAATCTCTTTTCCATCCTCTATTGATAGAGCTTAAGTTTCTCCATACTTTCTTGCAAAGCATTCATTTTTGTGCCAACTTCATCATTACTCAATTGACTTCTATAACTATGAGTCCCTAGGTGTTTGTCCATCTCTACAAAATGCTAGAGTGTTGCTCACTCCACATGTAATAGAACATTTGAAAAATAAAATAACTTTCCCACCCCATAGGATAGCAAGAAACCACTCTTATACCACTATAATAAACTCAACTAGTTATAACTTGAAGACAAACACCAAGTTCTTTTACAATTTAGATGTTTGACATTTCATCAAACACTTTGCACACAAGGGATATATTGTAGATCTAAATTTTGATGGCTTTCTAAATGCCAAAATTTAATAAATATGCTTGCAAAGAACTCCAAAAAATCTAACAATGAAGATGCAAATATTTTTGTATTTTTTGAAACATATAACACTCTTTACAAATGAGACAATATGCATCTACAACAATAAGACATTAGTGCAACAAATTCTGAAGTACAACTCTAATATAAATTAGATTACAAATAATTTCTAAATTCTTAAACATGCCATAAGATATTCAAATCTATCCTCCATGCAATGTAAAATGATGTGGATAGGAACCTAGAAACCACTCAAGAAATCTGGAATTTATTGTTACGAGTCACTATAGCAACAATGACATTGTAACAATATTTGACTTATTGCTCCAATCGTAATCCACAATTTGGCCCTATGCCACAAATTTGAGATGATGAAAAGACTGATTTCTCTTCTCCAATAGTTGTAATGCTTCAAAATATATATTAACAATATGCTCAAATAGAACACCTATATGATGCCCTTCCAATACCAAATTCACTAGGTCTTTCACCAACTAAAATGGAGGCACACAAAAGAACTCCATTCTCCAGTGGAAAATGTTGAAACCCTTGCTCAAAGCTCAAAGAAATCAAATAAAAAAATAATGGATGCATAACAATGAAGCTCTCACCTTTATTTATTCTTTTCCTTCACCCTTCTAGAAGGAAATAAAATATTATTTAATTGCATTAGCTAGATGCTTTCCCTCTTTGTAAGACAATAATTAGTTTTGCTTCTAGTTAATGCACTCTCTAGAAGCTTCCCCCTTTCCAATACAATAATTAGTTGCGCTTCTAGAAAATTAAATATAAAGTCACCTTTAGATTTATTTATTCATTGACTTTAATTTATTTTATTTCTCCTTATTTCTCAACTTAGCCTTTGAAGAATGAAAAGCTAATAAGTCCATTGAGGGCCTAAATGATTGGGGACATTACATTCCTCATTTTTTTTGGCATTCTCATGCATTTCATTCTTCAAAATCTTATTGTATGACCCAAATCATTGTAAATCTGACACACTATTACATTATTTCCATATCTAGGTCATGACTAATTGATCTATAATCTACATTCTGTAACAATATGTCCAAGGTTATTGCACTTATAACACAACTATGTTTCTTATGGCATTATTTTGTCCAATAGGTTTGCAAGCTATAGGGTTAATACCTTGATACATATTAATTATAGGTTTCCTACATTCACTAGCTCTATGTCCATAAGCATACCAATTATGGAAATAACTAGAGATATGGTAAGTATACTTACCTATATAGTCCTTCTTCACATGACCAAATTCATTACATGCCTAACATTTTCTAGCAAATTGCATCCTTGTTGATTTAGGTGGTTCAGATTGTTTAGGTATGTCTTCGAGTTAATTAAGTTCTATCTTTTTTAGATCTTCTTATTGTTGCTTAGGTTTTTGGATCACAAGATCTTAGTCTTATCATAAGGACTTTGTGCCATGATCTACTTGTTGGTTATTTTTTGCCCCATTTATTCCAACACAAATAACCAATCTAAGAAATCTTCAATGTTAAGGATTCTTCACATGTGGGTTAAAATGCAAGTTTGGAGTTAACATTTCATGCTAGCTCGATCTAATCTTTTTTTGAGTAGCTCAGTTGTTACCTTAGTCTATTTCTTTAGCTAAGTAGCTCATTCTATTATTTTGTCAAGTTTTGTGTTATCCCTTTGTGTTATTTCACACATCATTTTGGGCGTCCTACAAAATAGTGAAGGTGTTTGTTATTTCTTCCACTGAATATTGGGAAATGTGTTGATTGTTAAATTTTAAAGTTTCTTCATCGATAATTGTGTTTTAATCATTCATTGGGAGATTTTTGTACCATCTCATTTTTCTATTTTAGATGGAAAGATCTTCATCAATGGGCACCATTTTTTGGTTAAATAAGATATTTTACATGCATGTCATCTCTATAGGTATACACAAGTGGTTAACACTACAAGTTATCCCTTCCCATGTTTTTTGATAGTAGCACAATTTGATTTGTTGTGACCATGGCACATTACTAGTGTAATTTCTTTAATTCTAGGTGACATTTTTGGCCTTGTTTGCGTGACACAGATGCATTTCCATGTCTATTCATTTAAATCTATCAAATACTTTCTTCTACTAGATGAGGGAAGTTTTCAACATTCAGAATGATCTATGGATTTAAGATTTCATGTACAAATCACCAAATTTTAGTAAATGGCAATTACTTTTTCCATTCCTAGATTTGTTGGAAGTCATGACTATGTTTCCAGTTTGGGGGATAATATAGATTTGTGGATTTGAACCTAATTATACCCCTTTCCTTTCCATTTTCAGCTAGCTCTTACATTCTACCTGCTTATGAGTTCATGCATTCCACCTCCTTGGAGTTGGTATTTTCTCTCCTTGTGAAGTCTTGGCACTTTACCTCCTTGGAGTTGGAATTTTTCCTTCCTTGATTATACATCTTGGAAAAGGACTTAGATTTAGCATTGACACCCCTTACATCCCTCTTGAATACTGACAGTCTAGTTTTGGGCCTTTGAAAGGTTATGCTTGAAGATCTCTAGTATGCTTTCCCTAATGTGACATCTTAAATTAGGGGTAATCAATCTATACATCTTAATTCTTATCTCACAATTTTCTTTTGATGAAGGGTTTAGACCTATAGGGCAACCCAGCAAGGCACAAAGCTTGTGAGCTACCAACTAGCAAAGGCCACCACATAGACATTTTAGGAACCCGATACGGGCCCACTTGTGTTTGAAACCTCTTCGTCTTAGAGCCAAGGACTGAGGGGCATCCACGCCATCAAAATCACCCAAGGCATGATCTTGGCCTCATCCCTTATGATGTCAAAGCCTTGCACACAACAAGACTTGATCCCTAGTGGGCTCTTTGTGAGCCATTCAACTTCACCAATAGACCAAGGGGCCATTGACCTTATCTCACATCTTCATTAACCTATAATTATTATTGTTTCTCTACCTTATTTTTATTATTAAATACTACTATTCTACTTTTTATTCAAGAACATTTCTACATCCATATGTAAGTATAATTTATAAAAGGCATATTTTGGAGTTTAAAAGTTAATAAATTATATATTGTTTTGTGTGTGTGTGTGTGTGTGTGTGTGTGTGTGTGAGTGATTAAACTAAAATTAAATTATTTGAGTTTTCAATGTTTAAAAATTTTAAATCTAATTTAAAAGTCTATGTAAAAAGAAGGAAAATAGACAATAAATTTTATTTTAAAAACTATAGAATTGAATTCTAATAGCAATATTAAAGAAGTGCCACATAGAGGCTAGTACTTGCCTTACAAGAAATAAAGTAATAATTTATTAATTTATTTGATTTTTTTAGCATAATAATTAATTATATAATATTAATTTTCATTTCATTAAATTTGTTGAATTATTTTGAAAAGAAAAAGCAAGTGCTAAAGAAAGATATCAACTCTTTTTATTTTATTTATAGTTTTTTGTTTTGAACTTAATTTATTTTCTTATAATTTATAACTTTTAACCTAAGAGTTAAATTCTACTTAATCAATTAATTATTAAAGTAAGAAATTTTTATATCATTTCCATCAATTCTAACCTTCTATATTTTATTTCCAAGAGTTAAATTCCCTTGAATTTTTATTCTAATATAATCTATGGCAAGGATAGGTCTTTTAAAATATTTTATTTCAAATAAATTTAATTCTTCTTTTTAATGAAGTGCAAAGCTTCCATTAGCTTACTATAAATAGAAAATAAAACATGGTAATGTACAGATCAATGAATTTTGCTTAGTTTTAACTATAGATATATTACACTTTTAAATATGAAATTATTTTTGAAATTATATTTTCTTTCACTTTGCACAATCCAATATATTAATGACGGTGATGATAATTATACTTTGAAACAAGTATAAGGTGTAAATAATTCATTTAGGGAAGGATATACTAACTTTTTATTTAAATTAGTATTATGAAAATTAGCACTATGCATAAATGTCGGCAAGTGATCTTAAAAGTTGGCTAAAAAATTGGAGGCTTTCAAAAAATCCATGTATAAGACCCCTAGTTTCTTAGCCAATAAGATAGTTCATAATTAATTTGATTGATTTATAAATGTAAGAAACATGCATGTTACTATATAAAATATTTATTATATTATATTATATTATTAAAAAATAATCAATTTTTATTGGTAGATATTAAAAAGTTTAATCACTAGCTAGAAGAAAGTGATTACAATAGTAAAATGCCTACCAAAAGTACTAAAAAGAACACACAAACCATTATGTTTCACCTTTATTAATTTAATATAGAAGACATTAAATTTCACTTACCTAGATTTTTTTGTCCTACATAAAAGAGTAGATATTTCATGAAGAGCATTTGCCCATTTCTAAATAGTACTTTTATTTGACCAATCTAAATGGTTTTCATGCTTTTTGAATGCCTCTTTGAATTAACTTCTTGTTCTTTGAGGGTATCATACATTAGAGGGCTCAACATTGTTGAAGAGGGGAGTAATGAAGCCATTGGATCTTAAATCTTGTTTGTCTCTTTTAAACACCAAATTGATTCTGCATACCTTTGAGAAAAAATGGGTTATCTGAATACCACTTTTATCAATGGCCCTTCACAAACTAGATTCAACATCTTTACCCTTCTAGAGTTCTTTGTTGTTCAAGACAACCTAAAGCCCCACAACACATGGTCCATATATGTTTTTCTTACATCTAGCCCACAAAAGATAAGAAATATATGATATATGTTGTTAACATTTTTAAAAAAAAGTGTTTTCCCTTGGGGGCTTCTACTGTTTGGAACTCTTTATTACTTATGGAGCATAACAATATGATCTCAAATGTGGCACATAATTTTTTGAGAGAAATTGTGGATGAGAAACTGCAAAAGGAATGTGGAGGAGATAAACAAAGTTGAATATGATGTTGAATTTAGTGTGAACTCTTGAGATAATACTTAGAAATTTCTTGTAGGGGGGCACATAAATTAATTGAAAGATGAAAGTCTAGTAAGTCTTACACATTTGCTGAACATGCATTTCAAGAAATTTATGCAGTTCCTATCCACTTATTTTGCTTACATTTTATCCCCAATGTATGATTGGGGAATAAAAACCAAATGTACATTTTTCTAATGGAGTCTTAATTGAAGTTTGTAATCCACTTACACTTTCATTGAACATACTTTGCAAGAAATTTATGTAGTGCCTATCTAGTTATTTTGCTTACATTTTATCCCTAACATATAATTGGGGAATAAAAACCAAATCTACATTTTTCTACTGGAGTCTTAATTAAAGTTTGTAATCCACTTTCACTTTCATTGAATGTACATTGCAAGAAATTTATCTAGTGCCTACCACTTATTTTCTTTACATTTTATCACTGACGTATGATTGGGGCTACATGATATCTATATTATCATCTCCAGAATAAAAACCAAATCTATATTCTTCTAATGGAGTCTAAATTGAAGTTTGCAATCCACTTACACTTTTGTTGAATGTTCATTCCAAGGAATTTATGTAGTGCCTATCCACTTATTTTGCTTACATTTTATCCTTGATGTATAATTGGGGAATAAAATATTTACATTTTTCTAATGGAGTCTTAATTAAAGTTTGTAATCCACTTACACTTTCATTGAATGTACATTTCAAGAACTTTATGTAGTGCCTACCATTTATTTTCCTTACATTTTATCACTGACATATGATTGGGGCTACATGACATATATCTTATCATCTCTAGAATAAAAACCAAATCTACATTCTTCTAATAGAGTCTTAATTGAAGTTTTTAATCCACTTCCTTTAGATATACAATATTTATATGAGGGCAAATGTAGTTAAGGTCTATTGAAATGATGAATGAACGAATTAAGCTTTTTCAATGAGGTCTACTAGACCAAACAGTTTATGGGAGCATGAATCAAAGACTTATATCATTTTATGTTTTTTTCAATATCATCCCTCCTATTATGAATTTATATTAAAAAATCATTGGTTTTGTGCAATTTAGTTTCAACAAAAGTTTGATGTAGGAAACTCTCTTTAAAATTTTGTTCATACTTGCATGAATATCTTGATATAAAGTAAACTTGAAAATCAACTGTCATTATGTTTCAATGCATATTTTACTTTAGAAAGTACATGTTCTTTCTTCTCAAATCTTCTATTGCAGATGATGTGATCTAGTTCTTAAATGCACTACTAATAGTCTAGCTTTAAATTTGATTTTCACCAATAAGTTTTCTTTATCTTCTACATGACCCCATGAGGGATTGAATTCTTTCACACAAAGGGTTTTTCCCTCTCCATTTTCTTTTTCCACATGGCAACATTAAGTTTCCAACACAAGCCTCTTTATCTCTTCTTTGGTATTACAACATTTTTGCATGTCAATGTCCCACATATTTAGCCATTCCTTAAATTCTACCTCATCCATGTCTTCTCTTTAGGTTCTAATATCTCCTTAACCACTAACTTGGGCCAACATTGTTTATTGATAAGTTTGAATTTTTAAAAATAGCTTAATAAAGGGACAACCATTTAAACCTCCATTAAAAACATACCTACTTCAATCAAAAGAATCTCATATGGAATTATCACTTTGAAAATTTCAAATTAGTAATAATAAGATGGATTTTTATTCTTTTGATTTTTTTCCATTTGTTCTTAGAGAGGTTGCTAACCCAAACATCACATATGTATAACACAATTGAGATTGTCAGCAAACCAAATAGAGTCTTCTTGATTTTTCAATTCCAAGATTTCATTTTTCTACGTCTATTTTGCATCAAAAAGGAATATCTCCAACCCCCTCATATCTATTTAGTTCTACAAGTCTCTCAATTGAAATTTTTGTGAAAGTCCATTCTTTAGTATTTATTTTCCTCCATGATCTTAAGAATATTTCCTTCAAAGAGGAAATTAGCTTATTATTAACTCTATTTTGAAGAGAAAATCATTATTTTAGTCTTGATAGTGTTCACCTACATCCTATATTCTTGACAAAAACTCCCTAGTGCCCTCAAGTGTTCTTTCAAATCTTAAATGTTTGTGCAATTAGAATGCTTGAGCATCAACATAAAAAAGTAACTTCACCACTTATCTAGCATGATGAACTCCCCCCCCCCCACAATTTGACTAAAGATGGAGGCTACTTTGTACATAACAACTTAAATGCACTTGTGTATAGGTTACAATACCTTTTATTTAACTGTATTATGTTCTCAGTCTGTGTAGGTGTATTATTGAATATGAAGTTACACAACTAGTACTAATACTCACACTAATGTTCTGACGCACTCTTGATTGGGGCTAAACTTGTCTTTCATAGTCAATTTCAGACAAAACTACCTTAAAGACTACACTACTAGAATCCTAATTCAAGTTTGTAACCTATTTCATATGGGTATGTAATTTCAATGTAGAATATTTAAATGAATACAAGTACAGAAAAGGTATGGAATGATAGGTATGTCATCTCAATGAAGATGAACTTACCTTGTTAGTACCCATAATAAGTACATATATAATATTTGATTGAGTGTAAATACATTGAAGGTGTGGTTGAATGAAATATACGCTTTCTCACTCAAGATGAACTTAATTCTCTTGAAGGAGGAAATAAGTTTGCATGATTCTTCAAGAAGAGTTCACTGGGAGAAATTATGTCCTTCCAACACTCTTCCTTGATTCCAAACTCAAATGTTATATCATGCACTACATCTTTCCAATGTAATCTAAAATGGTTTTTAGTTTACCATAAACTTCTACATTCATGATGTGGTTTATAGTTGACAACAAACTTTTCATGCTAGCAGTTTCTACTGACCACAAGAACTCATCAACATATAAAGTCTTGAAATTCATCATTGTGTTTTATTTCAAATCTATCAAGTCTCCAAACTTACTCAAAATCATATCTTAAATCTTCAAACTTAGATGAAACCTAGGAAATCCCATCATTCTCTTAAGATGCTTTGACCATGAGTTCAAGCAACATTGATGTCTAGTCATTTATAGGTTCGGGTGTGAAACCCTTGTATTTTATTAAAACCTACTATTAAGCCACATTGTCAGTACTTGGAGCATCCGAACATTACTAGACTCTCCTTCCTTATTTCTTACCAATATTGAAATATTATACTTGAGCATTTATCCCTTATCAAATGAAAACTTCCATCTCCTTTACCTTTCTTTGATCTCCCCTTATCCTATACTACACAATCTTCTACTTTTTCTCAACCTAGAGACGTATTCAAAAGAATTCTTCACAACAAATTAATAAAGACAATAAACTATGAGATACCCAAACTTTAATCTCCTTTCTACAACTATAGTTCACTCTTTTATTGGAAAACTTCTTCTCATCACTAGCCTAAATGGATCTTAGATGCTCCTAGCATGCCTGCATATTTCTTATTCTTCTTTTCCTTCCTGTTGACATCATATCTATCTTCAGACTTCAACAACCCCTTGGATATAACCTAATTTTATACCACATGTAGAAAAAAAATACAAAAAACCTCCACAAATAATCAGTAATTAAATAAGAGGCACACACATTGAATAAATATCTGACTTACACTCTATTTTGAACATAGGCTACTCTAGTTTTTGAAGTAAAATGAACTATATTTTATTGCAACATCTTTCTATCTATTGGCTTTACATCTTACAAATATATCTTATATAAAAATACTCTTCTAACAAAGGATAAACCTAAATGAAAACCTATGGTAGAAAAGCTAGAGTTCATTGCTTTTAACAACAGTTTGAACAAATCTAAGTTGTTGTTTATTTCAATCAAACTCCATAAAACCTATGGTGGAATGAATGGTTTATGTTAAAGATCATCCATTGCAATAATCATTTCAAATCTAAACTAATGGTAAACATATACAAAATAAATAGAAATGGTGGAATTGGAGTCGAACAATAGTTTCCTACAATTTTCACTCTACAAATGAACTTAAAAATGTCTTCCAGTCTCTAGACAATGGAGTGGATTTTGTTTTCTCTCAGTAATTTGACAAAAAGAGGAGTATGTAAACCACATGAAGATAATTGTGTGGGGTTTCTAAGATAACAAGGACCACATCTTCCCACTTATCTGATATGATTTCTTTTGTATGTTGGAGCTATTCTTATTCCTTATTTGGTAGGTGGGAGATAGAAAGAGGAGCGTACAAAATATATTTCCTACTTCATCCAAAAGAATCAAAGCGTTGAGAACCAAAACAAAATACAAAAATATTCTCTCAACCAAAAATGAAACTAGGGCACATTACAAATTTTTTCTTTCCAGGAAAAATGGCCGCAACAATGAAGAAGGTACAATAGGAACATTCCATTCAAAATAGTGGTTGGTTTCAAACTTAAATTGGTGAATCATAAGGTAAGTGGAATTGTACTTTTACCTTCAGGGGAGAAAAGCTAGGATGTTCCAACTCTGACGTTAGGGATTTATGTGTCATACCATGTCGACTCATGACCTATTTTCTATTTTCCAACTAAATCATTGAGTCAAAAACCTTAAATCAAAAAAATTGACTCGATAATTTGTCAAATGTTTCTATCTTATTTTTTCAATTTGTGCATTTGATATCATTTTGATGGGTCAAAGACATGCACAAGTGCTATCTCTAAATCTGCCCACCATACTATCAAAATAGACAAGGTGGCCATGTGGCACTTCATTACCCTTATCGTCTTGACTTCATGTCAACACCTTACACTACATTTTGCACTGACATTAACTACATGTTGTATCTCCTTATTTGCACCTAAAGCCTTTTATATGTCAAGCAAGACTCCATGCAATCTGCCTAACTCCTCATGGATCAAACCATTTTTTATTCCTTTGAATCTTGTCTATTCTAGACTCTTCAAACTAATGAAACTTAAACATGTACCAATTACTTATTCTTTTATTTATTCAAGATAATGCTACATGTTTAGATTAAGATATTCTTAATTATTTAAATTGTTTTATTAAAATAATGAAATGTAAAAAATGTTAATTATTTAATTTTAAAATTATTGAATTATTTCATAATAGTCAAAAAATAATTCTAATAATACAACTTCAAATAAAATAGCAAAAAAATAACTCTCCATATCTCTCCCCCTCTTTTTTAATAAACTGCCAATGTCTTTTGTTTCTCACTATATTTATATCTCAACATTCCAACATTGCACAATCTCTCTTCCCCTACCCCAACACCCCAACTCTCTCTCCCTTTCTCCCCCTCCCCCTTTTCCTCAATATCCCTTTATTTTGTTATCTACCTCTCTTCTTACCTCTTATCTCTATCTATTTCACTCCATTTTCTTCGCTTGTTCTATCATCATTTCTACCTTTATCTTCCTTCCAACCCTTCTTCCTTTGTTGCCCTTTATCTCTCTACCAATTGATCTCATGTATAGTACAAATAAATAATATAAAAAATAGATCAAAATTTCTCTAATTAACCTTCTGCCTATCCATGCACACCAAGGTGTGATTACTAATTAAATAACAATTCAAAATCATAACTTAAAAAAAAATGTTAAAAAAGACAAGGTCCACACATACCGTAAACACGCGTGTCTATACTTTGAACAATAATACAAAAGTAATCTTTTACGTTTTTCCCCTGATCTAATTAATAAAACATAAAAAGCTGAACTACCTGGACTCTGCTTCCGCTGTCCAACCCGAAAAACCAGAAATTTCACGCAGAGCAATCTCCCAATTCTGAATGGTACTTTCATCCTGCCGATCTAAACGGCTGTAATGTTTTTCGAATGCCGCTTTGAATTTGCCTCCCATTCTTCTTGGGTAGCGAACATCAGAGGGCTCCACGTCATAAAAATGAGGAATAACGAGTCCTCTGGATCTGCGCATCCGATCTGCCTCTTCCAGACACCATGTTGATCCTGCATACCTCTCAGAGAATATGGGTATCAGAATATCACTCTTTTCGATGGCTGCTTTCAGGCTGCCATCGATGCCTTCGCCCTTCTCCAGTTCTTCACTGTCCAAGAAAACCCTAAGCCCCGCTGCTAAGAGAGATTCATACAGATGGTCCACAAACATTTTTCTCACATCTGGCCCCCGAAAGCTGAGAAACACATGATAGATGTTGTTGGCATCAAAAGTGATTTTTGTGGTGGGAGGCTCAAACTTTCTGAAACTCTCTATCACTTGTGCAGCTTAACAATACCATATCAAGCGTCACGCAGAAGAAATATTAGAGAACATGCGGATGCGAGGTGAAAGGGCGCGATAATTCTTTGAAACTTCTTGCAGCTGGACAGGGAATTAGCTGTCAAAAGCATAAACTCAAGTCCGTATTACGCTTTCGGTGAATATGCGTGGCAAGCAATACTTTGTGGACCGCGTATTGAATCTAATTTTCCTTACATTTTCTGATCGATGTTTGACTGGGGCTCCACCCTATCTTATCGTCTGCACAATAAAAAAACATATAAAATATTTAGACGAGGGAAAATGCTGCGAAGGTGTGGTGGAATGACTGAAAAGGAACTTACTTCGCTGCTAAAGATAATGTTCTCACTCACTTCTCGACTGGGTCTGCCTCCTATCGTCTCGTGATCTTTCACTTACTTCTCTTTGATATTGACAGAGAGAATAAAGGAGGTGGAAACCGCGCAAAGATAATTTTGTGGGATTTCTTCTTCAGATAACAAGGATCACATCTCCTGGCCTCTTCACCGACACGTTATTTTTGCAAGCGAGGAATGGCACGGATTATATTGCCTTCAAATGTTACTTGTGTTATCATTTATTAGAGTCCTTCAAAATTATTAATTGGGGCGGGTCAAGTGTGTAGTTTTCGGAACAAGTTCAATCAATGATGCTCTTCCCCTTGTCTCTCAAATTATCTCCTATAGAAACTACAAATTTTAAGAATAAATAATTATCTCCAATTTAGCTCCTATATAAACTACTCATCAACAGCATTTTAACTCCTAGTTCGAAGTCATATAAGGGAGTAACCTTATTGTACTCGAGTAAATTAGCTTTTGTGTTTGAAGTGTTACATGAATTTGGGAGAAAGGGTTCCTTTTCCAATTTAATAGATTTGTTTATAAGAGCTAATATTTAGGTATTCTCCTCGTTTTTCTATTCCACATTTCTTGAGATTTATTCTTAGCAAATTTAGATTACACTAAAGAACTCTTGAATTTTGTTGAAGTCTTGTCGATTAAGACTTATTGGTTTATTTTTCTAGTTGATGTCCCCTCATTACATATTGCTTACCAACCATTTCTTTGATTCTATTCATGTATCATTACATTTTGTCACATTAAATGAATGTAAAAGAGAAGATTTAGATAAATAAGTGTACACAATATTCCATAGGCTTCATTGTTATGATTATGTCATTTATATTTTCTAGCTACTCTTGTAGATTCATGTTCCAAACCCATAGCGACCTAATATAATTCTAGTTTCTTGACTTGTATCCCCATTGATATCTTCCATTAGAAGAAGTTAAATGGGCCTCTAAGATTAAGTCCTTTTGGAAAATTTGACACAGGAGAGACCCCTTGTTTCAAGATTAAGTAACCCCCTATATTTTTGCACTTGATAACTTAAATTTTTTACAGTACAAATACGTCAAATGCACAAAAAATGAGAAAATATTAACTTTCACAAAAATTAGTGCTCAATTTTAAGATACTTAACAAAATTTAGTGCATAATCAAGTTGTCATAAAATTGTCCTATTTAAAATAGAACTAGAGTAGCAAGAAAAAAAAATGTACGAAGATGAGTGGACCTAGCCTTCTACCTACTCGTTTAAAATAGGATAGATTGAGATTCCTAACAACAATTCACATCTTAGATTTTGACTTCTAGTTTATGAATTAAAAAATAATAATAATAATTTCCTCTATTTTACACGTTTTTAACATCATTGTCAAAGTTAACTTTAGTGGTTTTAATGTTACAAATACAAAATATTTGATAAAATAAAGGTAAAGGTAATAAAAAGCCAAGATTTAGTTAAATGGCTATTATAAAGACAAACAGCTATGGCAGCATCATAATGCACCTATTCCATGACAATGTATTTATAGGTGTAAGTGATTAAATACACTATGAGATGTATGGATTTTAATAGTCCCATTAACATTACAAGAAGGAGGACATATGGGAGCATTGACTAGTTGAAGGCACATTGAGGTTGTTGCAAAGAGATTAGGGATTAACAAGGTCTTAATTTTTTTGAAGATGTTGATTATCCATATAGGTTTGACCTATTCTATGTAGATGTGGATGTCTAATGAAAATTTAACCCATAAATTTTTGGAGACTCAAGTTGTAGTATTCAATGTGAAGTGCCACATGCAAGTGAAGATGGGAAAAGAAGGTGGGCATTATTTCTTGTGAAAAAAAAAACTACCACTTATCCCCATGTATCTTATTAAGTTCAACTTCTACTTAAATTATATTGCCTAGATTATTTCCATAAAAAAAATTTAATCACACAAAAAGGATAAATTAAAATCCTTCCCTACTTTAGTGGAGCTCAGCAACTGGTCAAAAATTGAAAATAAAGTTTCAAAAAGGGAGGTTGGAAATAAAAAGAAAATGTTTATTAATAAATAAAACATGGCTCCACAAATTACTTTCCATTTTTTTGTTTGTACTATTGGAAATATAAGGTAGACAAGGTTATTGAGAGGGGAGGGGTGAATTGGTGACTAATAAAACTTTGGACTTAATTCACCAATTAAACTATCACCATGTAATCTTATCTAGCAACATGCAAAAAATAATGAAAGAAACAAAACATTCATAACACTTTGACACAATATTTGGTGACCTAGAAATCTTCCAAATAGAAAGTAAAACTGGTGTGGGGATGATACCCACAAGCTTTAGTACTATAGTATAAATTTGGCCTATTAAGGCTTACAATTGATCACTTCTGATGATCTACCCTGTTAGGAGAAATTAGGACTATTAGGTCCACTTTGTAAAATAATTTTACAAACATACAATGAAGTATGTACTCTATTAGGAGATTTAGCAAAAAATTGTTAAGTCCACCCTATTAAAGGATTTGACTGAAGCACCTGTTAAGATGAATTAGTGATTGATCTCTTATCTTCAAATTTTATTTGTTAAATGAGATTCCTTGAATTGCAATGATCACCTTAATGCAATAGATAAGTCTCTTCTTTTCCTTATACTCCTTGTAGCTTTCTTTAATTCACACTCATCTGCTTTTTACTTTCTCCACATGCTTATTCCTTCATCAGATATGAAATATTACATATGTATACTAATCCACTTAATTATCTTATGGAGTTGGCTACAATACCAAATTCATCATAATTCACAAAGTCGGCTTAGTTGATGTAACTTGGGTTTAGAAGACAAACTCGATGATGTTCTGGCATTCGACATTGGTAGACTCTAGCACTTAGTTAAATTTGAAGCTTAGTCCATACTGATCACTTTGATTAGTAGGAACTCGGTTAGCACTGTGTGACTCGAGTAACACTGAGAAACTCAGTGGATATAGGAATGCCTGATTGAAACTACATGACTCGGTCAATGCTGACTATATTCTCTTTGTCAATTCTACGAATTTAGTAGAGACTAAAATGCTTGATTAACACTACAGAGCTTGGTTAATAGTGAACTCTTCATCTTTTACACTGGTAAGCTCAATAGAATCTACTACACTCAGATAATATTAAAAATTGTCTCAGATGCTAAGTAGATACTATGGAGCTCATCATGAACTACAATCTAACTTATTAGCATAGTAGCAACTAAAATATTTGGTTAACACTACCGCAAGTATAGTAAGCTTGGTAGCAATTATAGAGCTCGGTAATAATGAAACCAAGTGACTAGGTCTTATGTCACTAATAGAAAAATGATTTGACCATAAGGTCAATAATCTACCCCTTTGGCATTAGTTTTTAATCTCAGATTGGTTTTGAAGTGACAATACACTTAAAGTCATTTATAAGATAGAACTTAGTTCATGTTGAATGACTAATGTATGCCAAGCACAAGTTGTTAGATAGTATATGGCAAGTGAGATATACAATATGTATTAAGTAACTAGTAAGTGTCAAGTCTCTCAAGTGTTGAGCAGCTAGTTGATGTTGAGTGAAGTTATTCGGAAGCAAATGATATATTCTCAAAGATTTTAGGAATAATAAACTAGATGCAAAAAGTGAAGAAGATATATATCCAGGTTACTCCATGAGAAGTAAATCTTATAAGTGTCTAAATGCTAACACTGACAAAGTTGTGGAAAGTGCAAATGTGAAATTTGATGAATATATAGAAGTATACAAGGTTGAACCTATGAAGGAACCAAAAAAATACAAATAATTTGTATACATTTTTGAAGGTATGCCTACTAATGAAGATGTTGTAAATCAAGTTACAAACCAACAACAAGTTTCTATGACTATTGAGTGACATACTATGAATGTCGAGTTGCATTTAGGAACTGGGCTACATTCAAGTGCCAAGTTACATAATGAAGTTGAGGCACATTATAATTCTAATATTAGTGTACGTGAAAGAGATGCTGAAATACATTATAGAAATGTACATAATGATTCAGAAGTTGAAAGACCAAGTGAAGAAACTAAAGTTGAACCAAGATTGTCTAAATATGTCAAGAGACATTATACTACTACACAAATCATTGCAGATAAAGATGCTACACCAATGACAAGGAACAAGTTGAAAAATGATACATGTTTGCTGAGCATTAATGAACCCAAAATAATGAAAGATGCCTTAGAAGATGTGGATTGGAGTAAAGTCATGGAAGAAGAGATTAAACAAGTTGAGAAAAATAAAACATGGACTCTAGTTCTTAGACCATAAGACAAAAATGTGATTGGCACCAAGTGGGTATACAAAAACAAGTTAGATGAAAATGGTGAAGTCATAAGGAACAAGGAGAGATTAGTTTGCAAAGGATATGCATAAGAAGAAGGGATTGAATATGGAGAAATATTTGCCCCTCTTGCTAGATTGGAAGGAGTAAGAACTTTGATTTCTTATTCTGCATATAAAGGTTTCAAATTTTATCAAATGGATGTTAAGTCTACATTTTTAAATGATATATTAGAGGAAGGAGTTTATATAGAATAGGTAGAAGGATTTGTTGATGTTGACAATAAAAACATGGTGTGCATATTATGCAAAGCTTTATATGGTTTAGAGAAAGCACCAAGAGCATGGTATAAGAGAGTTCATAATTATCTTGTGAAGATTGGATTTTAAAGGACTGATTATAAAATAAATCTAACTTGAAGATAGAGGGAGGCAAAGGTATTTTTTTATCTGAAATTTTTGTTGATGATATTTATTTGGAGCTCAAGATACTTTATATAAGACTTTTGCAAATCAAATGAGGAAAGAATCTAAAATGTCTATGTTTGGAGAGATCAAGTTCTTTGTGGGTTTTCAAGTACACCAGATGAAATATGGTATATACATCACTTAGTCAAAATATGTCAAGGAGATATTAAAAACTTTTGGATTGAAGGATTCCAAGCAAGTAAGTACATCTATGGTGATAGGACATAAATTATCAAAGAATGATGATTCAACTAAGTTGAATCAAACATTATACAGGTCTATGATTGGCAAATAACAATATCTAGTACACAATAGACTTGATATTGTATTATATGTACGGATAGTTGCAAGAGTCTCTGCTAATCCTAGGGAGAATTATTTGTTGGACATAAAGAAAACAATGAGATATATGAAAGGAATAGAAGAATATGGTCTATACTACAAGAAAAATAAGAAATTTGAATTAAGAGCCTATACTGATGTTGATTGGGGTGGAAATATTGATGACAAAAAGAGCACTAGTGGAAGAGCATTTTTCTTAAGAAAGAGGCTGGCTACATGGACTAGCAAGAAATAAAATTGCATTTTACAATCTACTACTAAAGTTAAACATGTTGTTGCTAATGTAAATTGTACAAATATTGTATGGATCAAAAAACTACTCAAAGATATGAAGGAAGAGATCACTGAACCAGTGATACTTTGTTGTGATAATACAAGTGCTATACATATATCAAAGAATCATGTGATGCACACAAAGACTAAGCACATTGCAATCAATTATCATTACTTGAGAGAATTAGTTCAAGATAAAGAGGTGAAAATGAAATATGTTAACACAAAAAAGAAAATTTCTGATATCTTCACCAAAGAATTACCTAAGGATGCTCATGAGTATCTAAGAGGTAAACTGGGTGTGAAACCCCTTTCAAAAGCTATCTAAGAAATAGGAAGAGTGCACTACATCAAACAAGTTAATTGACATATGTTACACATTGATGCACTAGATCTTACTTTAGGAGCTTCCTAAAGTAATCAAAGAGCTGGAACTACAAATTAGTCACAAGAAAGGTGACAGAGGGAGAAACTGGAGATGTTCATATATCCATATTAAGATGACAAGTCTTTGGCATTTTTGTTAAAGAGGGAGATAGTAATTGATCAAAAGAGATATTGAAGATAGACATTGTTAACAACACATAAAGGAACCAAACAAAGAGGGAGAAATCCTAACATATAGTATGAGGGAGAAATTTTGACTATTGAGAAAGAAAGTGTATCTGTTGATTACATCTACCTAGTAAGAGGGAGACAATATAGAGGGAGATATAAGAAGTAATTTGGAGGGAGTCACAAGGATGAATTGATTGTCGATTGATTAGAATAGAACAAAATTTGTAACCTATTCTGAAGATGAAAGTTGTTGATAGAGGGAGATATTTTAATACAAGGAATTATTTTCTTTTTGGTATTTTGTTGGTTTTACTATTTAAACCTAGTCAATTTGGTTGATTAGTTTGGTTTGCCATCAATGCCAAAGAGGGAGATTGTTGAAAACAGATTGATACAAGTATGATCAATGTGTTACAGTCATTGTTTTGTCACTAATATCAAACCTTCTATTTGTTGGTAAGATAATTACTTGTATGATTTAAGTACTATCACTTATTTGATAAATGAATAGGATTTGATCAAAAAGATAGAACAATAGAACCTAGAGAAAGGTTGAGTTATGATATGAAAAGGAGTGCAAGAATTAGCTAAGATAGTTATATTATAGTGAATTGATAATCTACTTATAATTGCAAAGGTTGGTTACACTAAGCAAGTTTAGAAGAAAAAATTAAACAAAGTTTGTCAGCCAAGCTTGACAAAGTGGATAGTAGGTGTCAAGAGAACTTAGTACAAGTTGAGAAGAAAATTAGTTGGAGCTAAGTAAAAGTCTATTCTAGTATAAGCCAAGCAAAATATTTAGTTCCAAGTAAAATATTTGATGCCAAGTAAAATTTAGTTGATCCCAAGCACCAGTAAACTTTAGTTCATGCCAAGTGATTTTATGGTGGATGTCGAGAAATGCAATATGTGTCAAGCATCAAAAGCTAGTTAATTTTGAGTGTCAACATTATTAGAAAGATCATGAATTTGATGGATCTGATCCAACAAGTTTATTTTCTTTGATTTTGTGAACCATATGGAAGATAAGATTGGTGAGTTGGTGGCACAAAATTCATGATAAACCATTTTGAGGAAAATTTAAAGAGGATTGAAGGAGAAGTTTCTAGAAGGGAATGAAATGAAATTAAGGGTAGATTCATTGAATCCTACCTAATATGTCTTAACCCTAAATTGGACGATGGAGAATGAACAACAAAATATCTTAATTCTCTATTTATAGGGAAGGCTAGTCAGAAGCAAAGGTTGTCATATGTGAGAACCTAAGGAAGCTAAGGATTATAGGATATTGCTTCATTCAATGACCTAAGTGAAGATTTTGCATTGGATAGTTAAGAAAGAAGGCTTAAGGGTATCGATGCTTAGGGGGTGAACAAGCTATCAAAGTTGAAGTGTGTGAAAGCTAAGCCAAATGGAAGACTAAAACAAAGATCTATAATCTACAAATGGAGTTGTAAGTTGTTATTAGATCAAGCCTTATTATTACTCTCTAACAATTGTATCAGCCTAGGCTAAATCCTTTAGATTAAGATTGACCTAACAATCATTTGTAAATCCTTTAACCGATTGAAATTCTAAGTGAATGGTCTAAAGTCCTCTAACAAGGCTCACTCCTAACAGGGGGATTGAAATCCTTTAACAGGGTCACATTTAACAATGTATATTGTAACCTTTAATAGGGTTAGCCTTTCACAAGGCATCACTTCAGAAGAATGAGAAAGAGTAGAATGATATTGGTTATTTTTCCCAAATTGGGTTTCTACATAAATCATTATGTCAAGTGTGTTATTTAATTTGTTATGTTTCATGTTTATATTTCTGCAAACTTATTTGACAATAACCTACAAGTTTCAAGTGATTGCATAATCTTATGGATGCATGCATGATGATGAATGTTTTATGGGTTCAGTAAGTTGTGAAAAGTTTCGAAAGTATATTTGGACCTTGGAAAACTAATTCACCCCCCTAGTTATTCTAAAGAATTCCAACATAAGGAATGACATAGATTATAGTCCCTTCAAATGTAAGTGGGCTATATTCTTTCATTTTCTCGCAATGGATGGATGATAGGGACTAAGATGGTAATTCTCAATTCACATCATAGTGCACAATTTTTGCATCCTACAAATTAGTAGATACATCTCCTTATTGTATTTATTGTTAATAATCAATTACTAGCTCCTTATAATTCTTATTTTTTATTCCATTTATTCAATAATAAAGTTCTAAAATACTTTCTTAATAGGGACTAAAGGAAGAGTACCATTATCAACATTTCTCAACTTCGTACATTTGTAGAGCTTAAATTATGTGTTGAAATTTGATGACTTTTTTTATTGTCTTCGTAGGTTAGTTGACACCTTAAAAGATATTTTCTTGGCTTCTAGGTACTAGCAAAACTCCCTATAGAGATTAGCAAGTGTCAAAGGGTCAAAAACTAGCAATTTCAAAGAGTCAATAGATACCAACACCAAGATGCACTAATCATTCTTCACTCAGAATTTCTAGTACTTATGAACAAATATCTCAATTGTAAGGAACATATGTGTCAACAGTGTTGGACAAATGAACCAATTATCAACCAAAAAATCTAAAGATTTATCATCTATTATTACTTTTGTTATCATTTTTAAAAGTCCTTTAAAATTATTAATTGGGGGGGTCAATTGTGTAGTTTTTGGAACACATTAGATCAATGATTCTCTTCCTCTTATCTCCAAAATTTTAACCTATAGAAACTAAAAAGTTTAAGAAGCATGTACCTCTTTGAAATAAAAATAACCATGTCCCAATTTAGCTCTTATATATACTACTCATCAACAACTATAAAAAGATAGTTGCATCATCCTCTCTGTATTTTAGAATTTTTTTAACTCCTAGTTCAATGTCATATAAGGGAGTAACCTTATTGTACTTAAGTAAACTAGATTTTGTGCTCAAATTGATACATGAATTTCGGAGAACAAGATCCTTTTTCCAATTTAATGGATATGTTTATAAGAGCTAATGGGTAAAAGTACAAATTTGCGTCACCTTTTAGGCTGACTTATCAGAATGACTAAATTTGAGTATTTCTATCCAAAAAACAATTTTGTTCAAACATATCATCTAGGTAAATTCATTCTAGCTAAGTTATATATGATCTTAAACTTTTCCAATTCAAAATGTATATTAAATGCATGTTTTATATTAGTTTGTATCCAATTACCAAAGAAATAAAATTATTTTAAAAAATTGACATTTCAATAACTCTTACTATTTTTTATGATATTTTTTTAGTAACATATAAACACCATTTTAAAGATCTCAAAGTCAAGAATATTCTCACAAAGAGTTTATAGTGTTTTAAATAGATATAGTATATTTTAATTAAAAAATTCTACAAGCATGTATTTTAACACTTGAAAAGATGTTGATTTTGAGAAAGAAAAAAAATATTAAATCATATAAAAAATAGAAACTATGACGTTCTAGAGGAAAGATTCATCTTCTAGAATGTATAATTTTTCTTCTAGTTACAATATATTTGTTTAGAAAAATGTAGTGGGAGATGAAAACCATAGATTTCAGGTGATTGGAATTTGAATTTTTATAATAGATAAAATATAGTAATAGTGAAATGATCTAGTACATTTTAGCACCACCTTACTTGTTTAGATCTCTACTTCACTCAAAATCTTTCTTTAGATCCGTATGTGGTTTATGCACACACTTCACACTTTAACTTAACACTACCTTTTTCTTGATCTTCACAATATTGTTCTACTCAATTCACTTTATTGTTTGTTCTTCATAAACTCAATCAAAAACATCACCATCAACAATAAAAAAAATTAATGTTCATCCTTGAAAATAGAAAACTTTTATTATTCTAAAATCTTCCAAGTTTTTCCACTTAATCATAATCATAGATCTCTATCAAGTTTTGTTTCATTGAATCCAGAAGCTCAGGAAATAAACTACGACCTTGAACTTTATGCTCCATTTCAAATTGATAAATCTTCTCCATTAGATCTTCTTTGAACTTCTCCAATCATTGATATCATTACTAACTTCATCCTTATCCTTGAAAATTCTCAAACTTTATTAATTTTCATCAAATGTCAGCCTAAGATTTAAACTTTTCTAAACTTGTTCAATAAAATATGAGTGTTTATCATTGAACTTGTTCAAATAACACTATGTATTCTTCACTTCTTTTTTCAGGTGGTTGGTAACAATTGGAGTAGCATGCTCAATATTGTATTCCTTCATTCACTATCTAAATTATCTTTCTTACTTGAGATCATGTAAAGAAATCAAACCAACATTGTACTATCTAAGTCTAACTCATTCAAGTGCACATTGAATACCATACACTTATCAACACTTACATCATCATACTTTCTTCAAATCCTCTTTATTTATCAAATGATATGAAACTCTACTAAATTAAGATAATGTTTAACCAATTAAGTCTTGACATCAATGGCAACATAACAACTGATATGGCCCTTACACATACATTAACAACATTATTACATCTTGAGATAATCAAATGTATGTATTGATAGTGACACATCTCTTCATCACTTTGACTTCATTTAGGTTCTCTACAATAGGTTCATTTGTGTGTTTTCTTCATCTCATCTCCATTTTCACAAATTCTCCCCCTTAGGGTGTAATTTACTGTTTTGTTCAGTAGTATCTCTTCATATCACTTCATATTTCTCATCTAAAAATTCTCTTCTTTCTTATGTTACTCTCCCCCTTTCACTTATTCATAGTCATAGATTCTTTCTAATATAGTATATGACTTCCTCTTTTTAGTTCATTTCCCTCATTGACCATAATTCCAAAGGTAACTATAAGTTCCAATTTGAAACTTATAAAATCTTGTTGTAATACCTTGAACCTTGCATGTACTCGTTACATCAGCTTCATTGCAGTCTCTTTCACAACTTCAAGAAACAATCCCTAAAGAGTGAAATATTTCATCAATCGAGAAAAATATATCAGATTATCTATGAATTAATGGAACATGCATCCTTTCTTAGTGAATCTTGG
The DNA here is from genome assembly GCA_028749045.1 of Cupressus sempervirens. NCBI lineage: Eukaryota > Viridiplantae > Streptophyta > Pinopsida > Cupressales > Cupressaceae > Cupressus > Cupressus sempervirens. The sequence continues at coordinate 629,467,859 of CM053793.1, forward strand.
ATAGGGGAAGGACACCTAACTTATCTCTTATATACTCTAAAGCATACTTAGGTAGTGGCTTTGTGAATATATCTATAATTTTTTCCTTAGTCATTTCATACTCCAATCTTACTTGCTTCTCTTTTACTTTCCCCCTCAAGTAATGATAATTGATAGATATGTACTTGGTTACTTCCTCTTGAATTATTTCCAATGGTTTCTTAATATAAATAATTTTTGAATAGTTAATATAAGCAATAACATACTCAACTTTAGTTGTAGACTATGATATAAATATTTATTTCTTTCTCAACCATGTGTTTAGTATTTATTTCTCCTAAAAAGAATTCTCTTTCACTCATGCTCTTTCTATCATCAACATTACTAGCCCAATCATCATTGGTGTAAACCCTAAGCTCAAGATCACCTTCTTTTTTGTACCAAAATCCATAGTCTTATGTTCCTTTTAGGTATCTGAATATCCTTTTAACTATAATAATATGTGTTTCCTTTGGATTAGAGGAAAATCTTATAACAACATCAATTGCATGTGCAATATTAGGTCTAGAATTTAAAACATACTATAATGTTCCAATCATTGATTTGTATTGTATCTATTTCACTTTAGTAGTAGTGTCTTCCTTAGATAATTTGCATCCAATGTCCATAGGTGTAGCAATTTACCTTGATCCATCCATACCAAATGTATTAAAAAAAAAAATAGTGTACTTAGGCTAAGTCACGTGCATACTACCTTTTATTTGATGAACTTGAAAAGCAATGAAAATTTTAATCTCACCAAATATAGATATTGAAAATTCCTTGCTCATCTGATACAAAAATGATTTTCTGAACAAATGATTACCACCAAATTTTATATCATCTACAAACATTTTGGAAATGAGTACCTTGTTTTTAGCTTCACTCTTCAAGTACAATTTTTTGTTCTCACTTGTTATCACAAATCCAATCTTGATCAAATATGAGTATAGTCTTTCATACCAAGATCTCAATGCTTGCTTCAATCCATACAATGCTTTGTTCAATTTTCATGTCAGGTGCGTCTAGTTTGGCTCCACAAATCTTTTATATTTTCTATATATATCTCTTTCTCCAGTATTTAATTAAGAAATGTAAAATTTTAACATTCATTTAATATACCTTGAATTCCTTCTAAGTTATATATGCCAACAAGGTTCTGACTCCTTCCACTCTTGCTACAAGTGAAAAGGTCTCACCATAATCAATACCTTCTTCTTGAGCATAACCTTTACAAACTAATATGGCTTTGTTTCTCAAAAATTCTCCATTCCTATTTAGTTTATTCCTAAAAAGCCATGTGTTTCCAATTATATTCTTATATGTGGGTTTAGGCACCAATGACCATGTTTTATTTTTCTCACTCTGATCTATTTCTTCACTCATAGCATTGATCTAATCTTCATTAGAAAGTGTAGATTTCACAGTTCTCGACTCAAACTCAACAATAAAAAATGTGCTATCTTTCAAATTACTTATTTTCATCACTCCTATTGGTATTTTAAAACTATATGTCTACAATAATGCACCATGATTTCTACACTTTAGGCTTTACAAGACCAAGGTGGGTGCACCTAGGAGTTTATTTATTTACTGACTCTTCTTACTTATTATTCATCCCTTATAGTAGAAATTGGTCTAATATAATCTTGAAATTGAAATTAACAATTGATTTACAACAACTAACTATAAACTCAATAGCTATTACAATAAGTGAATGGCCAATATGCAATTCTCTATTATGAGCTTTAGATAATTGATTTGATTCAACTAAATGACTACCTCTATTTTCTTCTCAATTGATGACCAGTTCCTTATCTATTGTTACAAGGAGAATTCACCAAGTTGTGGTGCCAAAAATATGACACACAACTTTTAAAAAGTGCACATACACTTTGTCCTAGGCTCCCCAAGCCTAGGGCTTGTGGAGCTCAAGCCAAAGCACATGTGCACTTTTAAATTTTTTTATAAATGGACTACAAACCTATGGCCTATTTCATTTTCTGTTCTTTCTTTGTGCTAGTTTCTTCTACCCCTCAATAGTGTGCATGCGATTTGTGGAATTTGACAAATTTGCTCATTCTCCTCCTCAAAATAGCTCCTCATCGCCAAAGATCAAGATTAGGATTGTCAATTATGTTTTCTACTCTTATTTTTGCATTGTTCTATATGTTTTTATATGTTTTTGCATTGTTTTGTATATTTTTTAAGTTTTTCTTCAAATTTGTTTATTTATTTAGAATGCAATTGGTTTCTTATTAGGAAATGTGAATAACCAACTGCCAAATCCCCATCCTCATCAACAAAATCAAAATTAAAACTTGTCACGAGATCTAAATCAAAACCCTCCATAAGATCAAGACCAAAACCCTCCATAAGAAGAGTAAGAAATTTCACAACTTTCATCAATTAAAATACCTCCTCATAGCACCCAAGACAACATAATGAATGAAATAGAAAGAGGAATAAATAAATTAGAAGAAATCATTGGTAGGTTGAAATTTTGTGGGAAAACCAATCGTATGAGAGCACAATTGGCACCCTCCCTTGAGCCCATTATGAGTCATGTAGCTTCTTTTAGTGGTCAATTAGATATTTGGCATGTTAAGAGGGAAGAAAAAAGAAGATATTATACAAAAAAAATATCATATAAAGATGTAAGAAAAAAGGGCATAACAAAAGGTAGCATATGTGCATTGTTTAAAAAGCTTGAAGAACAAGACACTGTTAAACATACAACTAAAAGGTTCCCCATCCATTGGTGCATACATGATGACATTAGAAATAACTTTTGGGATAGATGGTGGATGGTCTTTGATGCCCTTCCTTGCAATAATCACGAGATTCCAATGTATTTCTTAAAGAAATTGTCTTGTAAATTTGTCCTTAGGGAGATCCCCAATTATATTGATATGAACTAAATTCTCAAGGTAGAGGTGGGGGCTTGTCATTTGAGAGGTTGGGGGCACGTCATGACCCTAATGTAATTAGGGTACCAATTGTCAAACCATAGGGTGAGCATGTGATTATTCCTTCAGTTATGAAGGAACATGTAGAGACTAGTACTCTAGGGAATATCAATGCTTTGGCATAGATCCTCATTCATTGCACCAATCCATTAGTTAAGGAGGAGCCTTCATTGCATTGTGGTCACATGTACACATTATGTGGATCCTCGTGCACATTTGGCAGTCATGTTGGAGACACTATGGATTATGGGCTAGTCATTGATAAGTTCTTCACTGACACATTTGGCATTGACACATAGGAAAATTACAACTCTAATAAACTAATTTGATCACATTTCATATGTATAGTGGATGACTAATTAATTAGCATGTCTTGATATTGTTCAAAATTCAGGGTAAGAGTGTTGATGGCCCTAGTATAGATTCCACAACCCCATTTTATGTCCTGTCAATGAGTCGAGAGGTATGTATCAATTTAATCATTTAAATTAATACATATATTTATTAAGTAATCGTAAAGGATTGAAAAGAATTTATCCATGTGCATTAGTTCTCTACTAGAACATCGACATTCACAAGGGACTTTGAGCATAGGCATGATATAAGCTCCATAGAGGTACAGTTTTTTTATGCTAATTTAATTCATTTGATTATATTTGTTTCATGTTTCATGTTACATGTAAATTTTATTATATGATTTGTAGTTGTTGACATCCGAGACTCCTCATCTTTATCAATCTATTGATTGTGGAGTTGCTGCCACAATGGCCAGTTCAAAGCTATTGACCAAGGTATGAAAGAGTTTTCTTAGTTTTAGTTGTTATTGATAATAGTTAGTTAAAATTTCAAATGGTATTTATAAGTGATTATATTGACTGAATTGTTTTAGAGCCTTGTTACTCTTGATCGTTCGTGAGCCTTTGAGGTGGATGTACAAAGTCACTATTTCATGGCGGTAAGAAAATAATTAATTTTGTGTGTACATCTATTTGATTTAAATTTATAATAATTATTGGTTCATATCTATTTTTTTTGTATGAGCTCCAGTTAAAGAGGATCCTAATGAAGAGGAAAAGTGAGCATGTGAGGAAGACCCCATCATCCTCATCATCTCCCTCTGCACAATGATTGAAGACCTCTAGGGATTTGTTTCCTTCCCCTTGTAAGAAAGACAAGATATAGGGATATAGACACATGCATAGGAATTAGTCGACATATTCGAAATATATTTGATGTATATATGATGTTTTATATTTGATGTATGACATATATTTGATGCATGACATTATTAGACATATGACATTATTGGTTATCATAATATATGATATGTTTGTTTATGTATGACATTATTGGTTATCATCATATATTATATGTTTTTTCATGTATGAGATTATTATTTATCATAATATTTCATTTTTTATTGTTTAAATTTTAAGGACATTTCATTTTTTTCATTTTAATCTAATTTGCATTGAAAATGATGTAGTGTTCTCACACCAAAAGCTAGTGTATTCCCAAGAAGAACCTATTCCAAATGTCTCTACCTAACCCGTCAAAAACTCAACCTACCTCTCATAATACCCAACACATCCACTACTTTACACCATCAAGGATCTTCCACAACACCATACCCTAATAAGCTTCTAAAAGTCATAACTCATTTCCATTTAAGTGCTTTCAACATTCATAAGGTGCTATACACCTTAGTGGTCTTCAAAACATCAATTCTCACAAACAAACCTAAAGAGGCTCTTTCTTGTTGCCCTAGCTTGGGTTTTCAAGGTAAGAAATCAAAATCTCTCCAAACAAATACCAAAACCAATGAGGGATTAAGATACCCAATACTAAGCTTGAATAAATTCCAAAAACATAGACTCCCAATTGTTCAATAAATCATATAACTTGCAGGCTCAAGTCTAGACAAATAGGCCTAAAACATACCTTCTAACTCCCAACTCATTAAAAAATTTAAAATAAAATTAGAAAATTAACTTTTTTATAGTTTTACCTTACCAAGATCTTACAAACTTATGACTTTCAAAGCCCTAACTATCAAGGAGATACACAAACCGCCAAACCCTTGTTATAATGAGGGTTTCCTTGCCAAATAATATTACTATCTCACTAACTTCAGTCTCTGATCTATTCCATCCTTCCAAGAGATTCTTAAACTATCTCACAAAGTTCTTTGTATTCATGGATTGAGTAGAAAACTACATGCTTCTTTGGGTTAAATGATCACAATACCTACATGTTATCTTTGTATAAACTGGATGAAGATTTAAAGGTTCCCTTGGTTGTTTTAGATCAAAATCTTATTAGTTGACACAATAAATTTATTTCTTATTATGGATATGGAAAATAATTATTAAATACCTATTGATTGCATGGAAAATATAGAGGATTGGCAATTGAAAACATAATATTAGCCTAGTTAGAGTTTTCATGTGTGTTGGAAGGCTTGTATGCATTAATGAGATGCTAAGGAGCCTCTTGGAAGAGGGCAATGGATGACATAATGGAGTTTGGGAGAGAGTTACCATAATCAGCAATGAAACCCTCATGGAGACAAGGGTTTAAAGAAGATTCCTTCTACTCAATGACTACGAGCCTAAAAGTTAGTAGTTGGAAAGGTTTTTATAAGGTAATGGAGTATTGGAGTTTGTTTGTTTGAGCTCTTTGAGAGTTTTGAGAGCTTATAGTATTGAGATTTTATAGTTTATAGTTTAGTATTGATAGGATATTGGAAGATCTTCTCACTAGGGAACATTCATTAACCCCTTAGATCATATGAGAAAATTATGAAACTTAGGAATCTTAATCTACCTACCCTAACCTTAGGAATTTCTCAAAAAATTCATATATTTGATATTAAAAATTTGTTTAACATACACCTTATGCCTCCTCTAAATTTATAGAGGTAATTTTCATCATTTTACATCTATTCCAACATATTAGTAGTTGGATTTATTGTTTAGAAGGTTAATTTCAACATTTTCCAAAAAACTGCTAAAATTATCGAAAACTTATCAGCGACTTTTATTGCAAAATGCAATTTCTGCACTAAATATTCCTAGAAATTAACCGAGTGATTTTTGGTAACAAATAGGACCTATATAAGGTGTAATAACTCTCAAAACACTTCTTGAGTCAACTTATTAACAAGAACAACAAAAAAACAAAAATCCTTAGGACTAAGGCAACTTGGGTTTATAGGTGACCTCAAGTTCCTTGACCTTACAAATAAGGATTGCATTATTACCATTAAAAAATTACATGTTAAAAATAACATGTATGATCACCACTCCACCTTCTATCATGAGTCTCCATCATTGGATGAGATGACATATCCAATTGCCACCTAGGTGCCTTGCACCACAAGTTTCAGCACCACCCGAGATGAGGCCACAAAATAAAATAAAAATCTAATCTCCAAAAAGTGAGAGAGGTTATTTTAGGTGTCAAAAACATGATCTTGTAGCACTTGGAATTGTATCCATACCTCATACGAGCTCTGGGATATGTCCCATCAAAGATTGCTTCCATATGGCATTTAGTGACTCTTAGGGTCAATTTGGTTTGGCATGCCCAAGAAAATTCATTTGGGCAACAAGATGGGACAAACTTAGAAATAGGGTTTACCTAGCCACTCAAAGCTAGTATGATAGATAGTTTGATCCCATGATGAATGATGAGAGAAATTCAATAATTGGTGACTTTGTATTGGCCAACACTATAAGTTTCAACATCACTCAAGATTGGGCCATAAAATGAAAATAGAATCCAATTTCCAAAAAGAGAGAGAGGTTATTATAGGTTTTATAAACATGATCCTATAGCACTTAGAATTGCATCCATACCTCGCACAAGCTCGAAGATATGCCCCATCAAAGACTGTTGCTCTATGGTATTTAGTGACTCTTAGAGTCAATTTAGTTTAGTGTGCCTGAGAATGTGAGTGGCCAACAAGATGGGAATAGCTTGGAACTAGGGTTTACTTGACTACTCAAAGCTAATAGAATAGACAGTTTGATCCCACAAAAAATGGTGAGAGAGATTCAACAATTGGCAACTTTGTACTAACCAAAATTGAAAGTTTCAACATCACCCAAGATGGGGCCGTATAATCAAAATGGAATCAAATCTCCAAAAAGAGAGAGAGAGATTATTGTAGACATTGGCAACATGATCCTGTAGCACCAAAAATTGCATCCATACCTTGCACGAACTCTGAGATATTTCATATCAAAGATCATTGCCCTATGACATTTAGTGACTCTTAGGCTCAATTCTACTCGACATGCCCAAGAATATTCAATCACCTAATATGATAGGATGAACATGGAACTATGCTTTACCCATCCACTTGGAGCTAACAGAATAGACAGTTAGATCCCATGATGAACAATGAGAGAGATTCATCAGTTGGTGACTTTGTACTGGCCAACATTACAAGTTTCAGCATCACCCAAGATGGGGCCGCAAAATCAAAATAGAATCCGATCTCTCGAAAGAGATAAATGTTGTTGTAGGTGTCAACAACATGATCCTATAGCACCTATATTTGTATCCATACATCACACAAGCTCCAAGATATGCCTCGTTAGAGTGATGTAGGGTGTGCTCGACTTAATACCATAAACTCATAATAGAAACATAGAAACAACAAAAAAATGTGAGAACAAAATATGGACTTTTTATTTGCAACGCAAATATAGAATTTATAAGTACAATATGTTAACCCACATGGGTCCATATAGTACAATAATTTGAAAGACAAGTTATGAACCATCACCTAGAGTTGTCCTAGACAACATTTGGGCCTTTCTTAAATAAGCAGTTTAATGCTACCTTGGAAGGTTCTAGATGCTCAAACTTAATACATAGGCTTGAAAAACCCTAACAAAATATATAGAGTCATTTAAATACATCTTTCATAATTATTTTAGAAATTTTTGGTAGCCCAACTTCCAGAGGCCATAACTCATGAATCGTTCCTCTGATTGGCTATTATAACAACTTTTTGAAAATAGAAGTTCCTAATCTATAGGCTTGAAACTATGCTAGTGCCCTTCCATAGAGTTTTCAAACCTCATTTGAGAACTCTAAGGCCTCCAACAATGAGCTTGAAGATTTTTTTGTAAATTTTTCCACTGAAAATATGCAATAACTTCTCTAATACTAATGCTTAAGCAATGATTTTTTAATGGTAGGCTTACAACTGTAGAATGAGTCTTGCTATAGAAAATGACAACATTCTAAGCTCATATGAAAAACTTACAAAAATTAAAAAGTTCCCATAAATAGTAACCACCCAATCTAAAAGTTCTTATTAAACTAGAAAACACTAAAAATAAAATATTTTTGGGTGATGCAAGATTGCCTTTACACCAAGCACTTTCATGAGGCTCATGAATGAGGTACTGAAGGAGTTTCTAGGTAAGTTTTTCATTCTTTACCTAGATGATATATTGATCTCTAGTAAGACATTAGAGGAGCATTTGATTCATATTCGCAAGGTGTTTGATAAGTTGAGGGAAGAAAAGTTACTAATAAACCTGAAGAAGTGTAATTTTGTAAAGAAAGAGTTGTTGTACCTGGGATTTGTAGTCTTAGGATAAGGTCTCAAAATGGACCCAGAGAAAGTGAAGGCTATCCTTGAATGGCCTACTCCAAGGAGTGCAACAAAGGTAAGATCTTTTCATGGATTGGCTACATTTTACAAAAAGTTCATAAGAAGTTTTAGCAGTATTTGTGGACCCTTGATTAAAACAATGAGAGGGGACAAGAAAGAGTTTAAGTAGGTTGTAGGAGAAAATAAGAGTTTTAATCTATTGAAACAAAAAGATACTGAGCAACCTATTTTAGCACTTCCTAATTTTAACAAGGTGCTTCGAGTAGACTGTGATACTAGTGGTACTGCAATAGGAGCTATTTTGAGCTAGGAAGGTAAACTTGTTTCTTATTTTAGTGAGAAGCTGAATGATGCAAAAAGAAAATATTTTTTTTATGATTAGGAATTCTATGCTATATTTAAAGCATTAAAAAAGTGGAGACACTATATTCTTGCCAAGGAGTTTTTTTTTTATACTAATCATAAAGCTTTGCAATATTTTAATAGTCGAGGAAAATTGAGCCAAAGGCATTTAAAGTGGGTTGAGTTTTTGCAGAGTTATACATTTTTTTTGAAACACAAGAGTGGGAAGTCTAACAAAGACATAGATGCTCTCAGTAGAAGACAAATTTTGTTGATAGAAATGAAGATAGAGGTGGTTTGGTTCAAGGAACTCAGTACATTATATCTAGATGATCCTAATTGTGGTGAAGTGTTGGTAGGCTTGTAGAAAACCTATTACACTTGACAAGACAAAGTGGTTGGATTTCATGATCGAGGATAATATGTTGTTCAAAGAAAGCCAGTTGTGCATTTCCAAAAGTTCAATGAGAGAGAATCTCATCAAGGAGAAGCATAGTGAAGGATTGGTTGGACATTTTGGCAGAGATAAAACCATATCTTTGGTTGTTGTGAATTATTACTAGCCACAATTACAGCAAGATGTGATGAAATTTGTACAAAGATGCAAAGTATGTCAAATAGTGAAAGGAGTGAAGCAAAATACAGGGTTGTATCAGCCATTACCTATACTAGCAAAGCTACGGGAGGATATCAACATGGATTTTGTTCTTGTATTACTGAGGACACAACATAGGTATGATTCTATTTTTGTGGTGGTTGATAGGTTTTCAAAGATGACACATTTTATTCCTTGCAAAAAGACTAATGATTTTGTTCATGTAGCAAAGTTATTTTTCAGAGAAGTGATGAGATTACATGGTCTACCAAAGAGTATAGTTTCAGATCAAGATACCAAATTTTTTTATTATTTCTAGCATACATTGTTGAAGATGTTGAAGACAAATTTGAAGATTAGTTTATCACCTCATCCATAGACTAATGCATAGACAAAAGTTGTGAATCAAAGTTTGGGAAATTTGCTAAGATGCTTGGTTGGAGATAAACCAAAAGGATGGGATATGATTTTACCACCGACAAAATTTGCATATAATAATTCTATCAATAGGATTATTGGCAAATCACCATTCTAGATTGTATATGAGAGTAGCCCCAGAAATTATTCTGAATTGAGGCAATTGGATAAAGTAGAGATAAGTAGTGCTGAAGCAGAAGATTTTGTTGAACATTTGAAGAACATCCATGAGGAAGTGAGGAAGCACATCATAAACATGAATGCATAGTATAAGGATAAGGTAGATATGAAAAGGAGATATAAGAAATTTCATATTGGAAATTAAGTCATGGTTCATTTGAGAATGGAGCATTTTCTAGTTGGTACATATAATAAGTTGAAGTTGAAGAAGTTTGGACCATGCAAGATAGTGAAAAGGCATGAATCTAGAAATGCATGTGAAGTGGAGTTGCCTACTGAATTGAATATTTTACCAGTATTTAATATTTTAGATTTGATAGAGTATTATGAAGGAGGTGATGAAGATGAAGTTACAGAAGCACAGTGGACCATTCTAGTAGCTAGTTTCGCTACAAAGGAGATTGAGGAGATACTGGATAGTCACGTTGGAAAAAACACAAGAAATAGAACTTATAAGGAATATCTAGTCAAATGGAAAGGGAGACCAGTTGAGGATTCATCATGGCTAGCAAAGGAGGAGGTTAACTATCTTGGTTTTCCTCTAAACACCTGAGATGACATAGGGTCACTTCTTAAATTACCCTGGGTGTCTGATGTAGGAGCATCTTGGGTGTAAAGGCAATCTTGCATCATCCAAAAATATTTTATTTAAGTTTTTTCTATTTTAATAAGGACTAGTAGATAGGGTGGTTACTATTTATGGGAACTTTTTATTTTTAGTAAGTTTGTTATATGAGCTCATAATGTTCTCATTTTCTATAGGAAGGTTCATTTTAGAGTTGTAAACTTACTATAAAATATCTTTGCTCAAGCATTAGTATCAAAAAAGTTATTATGGATATTCGATGGAAAAAATTGTAGGAAAAATCTTTAGGCTCACCATTTGAGACCCTAGAGTGCCCAGATGAGGTTTGAAAACTTGACAAAGGGGAGTTAGCATAGTTTTGATCTTGTAGATCATGAGTTAGTATTTCTGAAAAGTGGTTATAGTAGCCAATTAGAGCAACAGTTTATGAGTTATGGCCTTCAAAATTTGGGCTACCAAAAATTTCTACAATAGTTATCAAAAATGTATTTGGCCAACTCTATAGGTTCTCCTAGGATCTAACGGCCCTAGGTATTAAGTTTTAGCATCTAGAACCTTCTCGGGTGGCATAAAACTACCTATTTAAGTAAGGCCTAAACATTGTCTAGGACAACTCTGGGTGATATTTTGTAGCTTTTCTTACAAATTATTGTATTAAATGCATCCATGTGGTTTAGCATATTGTACTTATGAATTCTGTCATTCTGTATTTGTGTTGCAAATAAAAAATCCATATTTTATTCTCATATTTTCTGTTATTTCTATGTTTCTATTATGAGTTTATGGTATTAACGGGAGCACCCTTCATTCCCCTTAATACCATAAACTCATAACAAAAACATAGAAACAACAAAAAATGCAAAAAACAAAATATACCATAAACTTATAATAGAAACTTAAAAACAATAGAAAATGCGAGAAAAAAATATGGATGTTTTATTTGCACTGCAAATGCGAAATTACAAAATTCATAAGTACAATATGCTAACCCACATGGTTGCATTCAATACAATAATTTGCAAGACAAGTTGTTAACTAGCACCCAGAGCTGTCCTAGACAATGTTCGAGCCTTTCTTAAATAGGTAATTTTATTTCGATAGGGAAGGTTCTAGATGCTCAAAGTTAATACTTCAGGCTGACAGACCCTAACAGAACATATAGAGTTGGCCAAATACATCTTTTATCCTCATAAATTCTATTTCTGGTACTTTTTCCAACATGACTGTCCAATATCTCCTCAATCTCCTTTGTAGCTGAACTAGCTGTTGGGATGTTCCACTACACTTCTGTAACTTCATCTCCATCACCTCCTTAATAATACTCTATCAAATCTAAAATATTAAATAATAGTGAAATATTCAATTCAGCAAGCAACTCTACTTCATATGCATTTCAAAATTCATGCATTTTCACTATCTTGCACCGTCCAAACTTCTTCATCTTCAACTTACTATATGTACCTACTAGAAAATGCTCCTTTCTCAAATGAACCATGACTTCATCTCCAATATCAAATTTCTTATATCTCCTTTTCACATCGTCCTGAGCCTTATACTATGCATTCATCTTTATGATGTCCTTCCTCACATCCTCATGGACATTCTTCAAATGTTCAGCAAAATCTTCTACTTCAACACCTTTTATCTCTCCTTTATCCAACTGCCTCAATTTAGAAGCATTTATGGGGCTACTCCCATATACAATCTAGAATGATGATTTACCAGTACTCCTATTGATAGAATTATTATATGAAAATTCTTCCTATGGTAAAATCATATCCCATTCTTTTGGTTTATCTCCAACTAAGCATCTCAACAAATTTCCCAAACTGCGATTCACAACTTCTATCTGTCCATCAGTTTGTGGATGATCTGATGAACTAAAATTAAAATTTTGCTTCAAATTCTTCCATAATGTACACAAAAAATACCTAACAAATTTGGTATCTTGATATGAAACTATACTCTTTGGCAGACCATGTAATCTCACCATTTCTTTGAAAAACAACTCTGCTACATGAACTGCATCACTAGTCTTCTTGCAAAGAATAAAATGGGCCATCTTTGAAAATCTATCAACCACCACAAAAATAGAATCAAGCCCACATTGTATCCTTGGTAATCCAAGAACAAAATCCATGCTGATATCCTCCCACAGCTTCTCTGGTACAGGTAATGCCTAATACAACCCTATATTCTACTTCACTCCTTTTGCCATCTGACATACTCTACAACTTTGTACAAACTTCATCACATCTTACAATAATTGTGGCTAGTAATAATTTGCAAAACCAAAGCTATGTTTTATCTCTACCAAAATGTCCAACCAATCCTCAACTATGCTTCTCATCGATGAGATTCTCTCTCATTAAACTTTTAGGAATGCACAACTATCTTCCTTTGAACAACATATTATCCTAGATCATGAAATCCAATCACTTTGTCCTGTCAAGTGTATCAGGTTCTGTACAAGGTTGCCATGCTTCACCAAAATCAAAATCATCTAGATACAATATACTGAGCTCCTTGAACCTAACCACCTCTATCTACATTTTTGTCAGCAAAAGTTGTCTTCTATTGAGAAGATCTACAACTTTGTTAGACTCCCCACTATTGTGTTTCAAAAAAAATGTATAACTCTACAAAAACTCAACCCACTTTAAATGCCTTTGGTTCAATTTTTGTTGACTAGTCAAATATAGCAAAGCTTGATGATCAGTATACAAAACAAACTCATTGGGAAGAAGATAGTGTCTCCACTTCTTCAATGCTTGAACTATAGCATAAAATTCCTGATCATAAACAACATTTTTTTTTTTGCATCATTCAATTTTTCACTAAAATAAGCAACAACTCTACCTTCCTGGCCCAAAACAACTCCTATTATAGTACCACTAGCATCATAATCTACTTGAAACACTTTGTTAAGATTAGGAAGTGCTAAAATAGGTTGCTAAATAACTTTTTGTTTCAATAGATTAAAACCCTTATTTGCTCCTACAGTCCACTTAAACTCTTTCCTATCCCCTCTCATTTTTTCAAACAAGGTTCCACAAATACTACTAAAACTTCTTATGAACTTTCTATAAAATATAGCCAATCCATAAAAAGATCTTACCTCTATCTCACTCATTGGAGTAGGCCATTCAAGGATAGCCTTCACTTTCTCTGGGTCCAACTTTTGACCTTTTCCTAAGACTATAAATCCTAGGTACACCAACTCTTTCTTTATAAAACTACATTTCTTTAGGTTTATCAGTAACTTATCTTTCCACAACTTATCAAACACCTTGTGAATATGAATCAAATGCTCCTCTAATATCTTACTAAAGATCAATATATCATCTAGGTAAACAATGACAAACTTAACTAGAAACTCTTTGAGCACTCATTCATGAACCTCATGAAAGTACTTGGTGTATTGGTTAGCCCAAAAGGAATGACTAACCACTCATATAATCCTTCCCTTGTCTTGAAAGTAGTCTTTCACTCATCACCTTCTCTAATAGAAATATGATCATACCCACTCTTCAAATCTATCTTTGTGAAATACTTAGCTCCACTCAAACAATCCATAATATCATCCATCCTTGGCAATGGAAATCTATACTTTATTGTGATCTTGTTGATAGCTTGAGAATCTCTACACATCCTCCATTCTCCATTCTTCTTTGGTGCTAATAGTTCTAGTACAACACATAGACTCAAACTCTCTTGAATCAACCCCTTCTACAACAACTCATGAACTTGCCTATTCGGCTCTTCACCTTTTGTTGGTATCATTCTGTGCACTGCCTTGTTTGGAAAATTGGCTCTTGGAGCCAAATCCATTTGGTGACTGATCTTCCTTATTGGGGGCAATCCATCAAGTACATTATTTGATAAAATATCAGAAAACTCTTCCAACATATCTGCAAGTTCTATAGGTACCTCCTATACTTCTTCTTTACTATCTTTAGGAATTATAGAGAAACACATATGTTCATATTTCATACCTTTAAGAAACTCTTTTCCATCAACAAAACACATTCTTGCAGCACTATATACCTTTTCTTCTTTCTCCTTCAATGGATTCAACTTATGTGCCCCTTTGGATCCTTAGTTAGAATAGGTATTTGCTCACCCATCATGTACAACATGCCTATCAAACTGCCACAACCTACCCAACAACAAATGACATATGTCCATATGTATGATATCACATAGTACCTCATCCTATTAGCTTCTAATCTTGAACTTCACTGAGCACTACTCATTGACCATGACCTTGTGGTCATCTTGTAGCCAAGCAATATAGTATGGATGCAAGTGTTTCCGCCTCTTTAGCTTCAACTTGGTGACCATCATTTTTGACACCAGATTGTCAGTATTTCCACCATCAATGATCACATCACAACACTTATCTTCACATTTGCACCTTGTGTCAAACAAGCTCCTTTGCTCAAGTTCATTCTCACCACTTAGTAGGACTCTTCGGTTCACTAGTACTTCTCCTCTTTTAGCATCTCCAAAATGTGAGGATCTGGAATCTTCATCAACATGTGCAACTCTCACTTGACCTTTTGTTCTTTGATCTATCCTTCCTTGGTACTGGGTACATTCAAATGCTCTATGCCCTTCTTCTCTACAGTGAAAACATTTTCCACAAAAGCCTGATCTTCTAGATCCTTGACCTCTACCTCTTCCTCTTGGATCTCTATTGTTTTGATCATGAAATTGTTTCCCCTCTAGTTCTAAATGCTACTTCCAGCCTCATCCTTGTCCTTTTGATCATCATTACGACCACTATAAGATCATTGACCAGATCTTCCACTATGACCTCTTCTACTATTCTTATTGTTGAACTTTTTTCTTAGTTTCTCCTCAACTCTTAGGGAAAACTAGTATGCCTCCTCAATACTTCTCATTCAAACCAAACTTAGCTCATCCTAAATGTTGGACCTTAACCCATTAAGATAATGGGTGACTTTCTCCTTATCAGCTTTTGCATCACCAGTTCTAATGATAACCTGATAGAACTCTTTGGTATACTCTTGAATAGATTTTCTTGCTTGCTTCAACCCTTGCATCTTCTTCAATAGATCAAGCTCATAATCCACGAGAATGAATTGTCCCTTTAATTTATCTTTCATTTGATCCCATTTGGTTATTTTGTCCTTTCCCTTTCTATTTCGCTCCAACTAAACCTCATGTCACCAGATCATCGCATGTCCCTTTAATTTTGCCTTCACAAACTTGACCCTATTAGGATCATCAATATCTTCATACTCAAAGTACTCCTCTACTTCATTGATTCAATCGATCAGCTCCTCTAGGTTAAGATTTCTTAAAAATGTGGAAACCTCAATCTTACATCTTTTCCAATCTTGGAGCTGGCCGTAAAAATCCTCTCTTCTTATGGATTTAGAATAGCCTCTACTTTAGCATTTTCTTCTACTTCATCCTCATCCTTACTTTCATCTCTAATGGAAAGATTCATTCCTCTATGCATTTTTTCTTCCAATGCTTTCATTTGTCTTTGGAGGGCTTGGAAAGCCTTAGGTGTAACACCTACAACTCTTCCACCATGCTCTCTTCGTGGAGGCACTTTTGCACTTCTACTAAAACCCTAGTGCAAACTACCTCACAATCGATGATCTATCTACATGCTCAGCCCAAACCATGGTCCTAGTGTGAATTACCTCATAGTCAGTGATCTATACACACACAATTCTAGCTCTAATACCACTTGATGCAGGGTGCTCCCCTTAATACCATAAACTCATAATAGAAACATAGAAACAATAGAAAATGTGAGAACAAAATATGGAATTTTTATTTGCATCGCAAATGTGGAATTACAAAATTCATAAGTACAATAAGCTAACCCACATGGGTGCATTCAGTACAATAATTTGCAAGACATCCTGCAAACTATCACCCAGAGCTATCCTAGACGATATTCAAGCCTTTCTTAAATAGGGAATTTCATGCAGCCTAGGAAGGTTCTAGATGCTCAATTTTAATACCTAGGTCTGACAGACCTTGATAGAACATATAGAGTTGAACAAATACATCTTTGATAATTATTTTAGAAATTTTGGGTAGTCCAACACCTGAAGGCCATAACTCATGAACTGTTGCTCCGATTGGCTATTATTGCCATTTTTTGAAAATGCTAGCTTCTAATCTATAGCCTTGGAACTGCACAAACACACTTTCATTGAGTTTTCAGACCTCATTTCGGCACTCTAAGGCCTCCAATGATGAACTTGAAGATTTTTCTACAAATTTTTCCACCGAAAATCCACAATAACTTCTCTGATACTAATGCTTGAGCAATGAGATTTTTATGGTAGGTTTACAACTCTAAAATGAACCTTCCTATAGAAAATGAGAACATTCCAAGCTCATATGAAAAACTTACTAAAAATGGCAAGTTCCCATAAATAGTAACCACACTGTCTACTTGTACTTATTAAAATAGAAAAGATTGAAAATAAAATATTTTTGGGTGATGCAAGATTGCTTTCACACCTAGGATGCTCCTACATCACAAATATCATTTCCCTATAGCATTTAGTAACTCTTAGGATCAATTCAATTCAGCATGTCTGAGAATGTTCTAGTGCCCAACAAGATGGGACAAGATTGGAAATAGGGTTTACCTAGCCACCCAAAGCTAAAAAAATAGATAGTTTGTTCCCATGACGAATGGTGAAAGAGATTCATTAGTTGGCAACTTTATAATGCCCAACACTCCAAGTTTCAACATCACCTGATATGGGGCCACAAAATCAAAATGGAATCCAATATCCAAACAGAGAGAGAAGTTATTGTAGGTGTCAGCAACATGATCCTGTAACACCCAGAATTGTATCCACACCTCGTATGATCTCTGAAATATGCGTCATCAAAGATCATTTCCCTATGACATTTAGTGACTCTTAGGGTCAATTGGGTTTGGCATTCTTGAGAATTTTCAAGCATCCAATAGGATGGGGTGAGCTTGGAACTAGGGTTTTCCTGGCACTCAGAGCTAAAGGAAGAGATAGTTTGATCTCACAATGAATGGTGAGAGAGATTGAATAGTTGGCGACTTTGTATTGGCCAACACTACAAGTTTTAACATCACCTGACATGGGCCCACAAAATGAAAATAGAATCCAATCTCTAAAAAGAGAGAAAATCAATTGTAGGTTTCGAAAAAATGATCTTGTAGCATCCAAAAGTGTATCCATACCTCACATGAGCTCTAAGACATGCCCTGTCAAAGATTGTTGCCCTATGGCATTTAGTGACTCTTAGATTTAATTCAGTTTGGCATGCCCAAGAATAATCAAGTGGACAATAGGATGAAATTATCTTGGAACTAGGATTTACCCAGACACTTGGAACTAACAGAATAGACAGTTCAATCCCACACTGAACAGTGAGAGAGATTCAGTAGTTGAGGACTCTGTACTAGCTAACACTACAAGTTTTAGCATCACCCAAGATGAGAATACAAATTAAAATTGAATCTGATGTCCAAAAAGAGAGAGGTTATTGTATGTGTTGGTAGCATGATCTAATAACACCTAGAATTGCATCCATACCTCACACAAACTCTAAGATATGCCTCGTCAAAGATCATTTCCATATGGCATTTAGTGACTCTTAGGGTCAATTTGGTTTGGCATGCTCAAGAACATTCAAGTGGTCAAAAAGATGGGATGAGCTTGGAACTAAGGTTTACTTGGCCACCTAGAGCTAACAAAGCACATAGTTTGATCCCATGACAAACGATGAGAGAGATATGAGCAAGAAATGTATGCATAGGCCACTTTGTGCAAGATATGAGCAAAAGTTGCTAATTAGATAAAATTAAGACTTTTAGAGTTTTTGGTGAAGATAGCCTATGATTAGGTGTTCTTATTTGTTTTTTTATAATTTGAAACCTTTTCCAAGTCCTAGAAGTGAAATATGGTGAACTTTGCAAATGTTGCACCTTTTGTGCAAAATTGCAAAAGTTGTAAAAGTTGCTAAAAAATGCAACTTGGTTGGAAAGGAATGTGAAATCTGAATGGAAAACTTCTAACCTTCTAAAATATTTTTCCCATGCTCATATACCTAAACATGGGTAGTTACAACTTCTCAAACCTCCATTCGCAACTTTTTGCATAAATTAAAAAAGTTGCTCAAGCAACTTCGCAACTTTTGAGCAATTTTTGCTCTTTACATCTTTTGGTCAAATGGGTCCATCTAGGACCATTCTAGGACCCTTGTTACGATTCTTAGGACCTATTGGGTAAAAAAATACCTTAGTTACCCAAACCTAATAAAATTTTACCTTACGATACCATATATTTTTAATTATATTCAATCTAATGGGCCAACTAGATATGCTCTACATTTTAATGTCTCAATTATTTCCTCATGGTTTGACTCATGAACCTTCCAAAGAGTCTTATTATGTGGCTTTCCATCATATTTTATCAAGTGGATATTTGACATGATAACAAGGTTTGAATAATCAAGAATCTTCCTCTTTGCTTGTCAATCCTCAAATAACCATAAGTTAGGGTTCTTCATAGAATATTGTTTAAGTCACGGGCCAGTTACAACCACTGCACCTATATGGTACTCTAAACCTTCACCATCTATAACCAAGTAATCCAAAAAAAATTTCCTAGACACAATAACACAAATAATAATTTGTCCCTTCTTCATTATCTTTAGATCCAATAATAGCAAAAACATGGGTTGTAGTGATAAATGTACAAAATGCAATCATTAATTCAACAAATACATAGGTAAAAGTTATAAAGTTAAATATTAAATTTACAAAGATATATATATTAATGGGTTTCATTAGATCATACAAGTGGTAAAATTCTATGGATGAATTCATCTCTACCATTTCTAGTGCTTGTGGGGGACGATAGGTGTCAATTGGGTGTAAAATCCATATATCCCATTCGTCCACTCATTCAATTGACTCACTCTCATCCCTATTTTTCTTTGCACATGATGGAAAATAGCATGCCATTTTTCATGTGTGGATACTCCATGGACCTACGTCAGAGCTTCTAAAAGAGTGCAACTCATTTGAACTTGTTAGTGTGCAATAATCCTCATATGGTGCAATATTATTATTATCTATCAACCAAAAAATATATGAACCATAGACTCACCTTCCTTACCTAGACCCATTGTAGTGTTACACTATTGGATGATAGATTTTGCATCTTTCAATATTTCTCCATCTTTGTACTTTAGTTCTTCATGAGTTAAGGCTCTTTTGATGCATGTGTCTGCACCATCATGGTCTCCCTTTCCATGACTAGCCTTTGTGAAATTCCACATATATTGAATGCTAGACAACCCATGCAGCCTACTCAACCAATAGAACATTAGTGCATTCTTGAATTGAGATGCACAATTGTCTGACCAAATAATTGACTAATGATATGTTATGCCCTTGTTAGCCAAATCTCCATAAAATAGTTGAAAATAACCATATACAAACTCCATAGAATGTGATCAATCATTGTTGATGTAAAAATGGTACTCCCTCAATATCTTCTTATCATCCTTTGTACTTGTAGGTGAATGCATGAATGTTATGTAAATAAATATGGAAACCTTTGAGAAGTATAATACTTTTCTTGCACCTCATTTTGTGGTTGTAGTGTGTAGTTCTTTGTAAAGTCTACAATTGAAATAATGATATCATGTGGAAATGTATCCTTATACAACTTGAATTGAAAATCCATCCATCGATCTCTATGTGTATGCCTTGCATGCTCATAAATAATCTTTTCATGAAAAATCTTCATGAACTCATATGCTGGAATATTTTCAATGACTAAATCACATCTTTTACCCTATTTCCCATCTTTTAGAGCATATGTCACTTATATTTTTTGTAATCTACTATTTCATTTCCAATAGCATGTGTACTATCCATATATTCACAAGTTGATAAAAATTGAAAAGAACCACAAAATAAGCATGACCTCTTGTAAAAAAATTGATCGTCCCCTATTTTACATAAAATGTTGGATATGAATTTTCTTGAATATCTAAGTGACTCATTCATGTCACAATCCTACAAAACAAACTTAGAATACAAAAACACACATATATGCCTTAAAACATCAAAATGATTAGAAAATTCAATATGTATCCTACAACAACAAGTTGTGCGTGTGTGATTTATCTTCACCTAAAAAGGTTTAACCATCTCAAAAAATCTTTAAATTATTCAAATTTTAGGATATATACAAATAAATTTTGTAAAAAATTGTGTCTCAGTTGAGTCTAAAAAATGTTTTGCATGTGGGTCCCAATTTCGGCTACCAATCCTCCTTCTTAAAAAATCTCTTTTATTAGGGGAAACACACATTTTATTTTTTAAAAAACTTAAATCAATGATTTCAAAGCTTCACTAATTTCTTTATTCTTTCATAGTAGTCTATTGTTAAATGTCCATAACTCATTTTTTGTTGGATCTTCCAATCTCTCATGCCTTAGCTTGGCTCTCCTTAGATTACCTCTACTGATTTTCAATATTTTTCCTGTCTTTCTCGTGAGTTGAGATTTCTTCATTTTGATACTTACTATGGTCAATGGAAGTACGCATCTTGTGATATTACTATCTTTGGTGTGTGATTTAGAACCTACTTTGTCATATGTACTCAATAGATTCTTTACAATATTTTTTTCATTTAAATCATCCATTATTCTTACCCCAAGAATCTTCATGGTAGGCCTATATTTCAAATTCATCATCGCTTCAAAAAATAATTAGCATTGATATGTAATATTGGATTCTCAAAAAAATAATCTCCACATACAATTAACTTTTCTTCGACAATTACGCTTGCTAATCTTGTCAGGCATTGATTTCAAAATGTTAGTATCAATATCAATCAAATATTTTTTTGTTCTAAAATGAATTCTAGAAGGTTTTATAATCCCTTTCATTCCCTCAACATTTTTAACATCAACATAAGGTTGAGTGTTTTGCATATCTTGAACCAAAGATGATGTGACTTGGCAATAAGATGCAAACGATGGAATATCACCTATTTGATATGTTGATGTTGTGCCTTCAACATGACATGATGGAGTGTGTACATCATCAAATTTAGAAATTAGCATCTCTTCAACATGAGATGATGATATGACTCCAACATTGAAAGATGGTGTAGCTTCACAATTAAATTGTCTTCTAGAGTGTAACAGTCTCATTCATTCTCTCTCTTTCCAATTCTTCCTCTTTGTTTCTTTGTATAGGTGGTTCTTGTTCCTCTTTGAAAGATAATTATTTATTATTGTTTTAAATTTTTTTTTTTTCACATAGTAATTTCATTTTATCTCTTTTAATTGCCAAATCTCTCTCCCTCTCTTCCATTGTTTGAGTTTTTAGTTTCTTCCTTGGCATAATGATGATTTCTATATGTCAAATTATTCAAACATCTAAATTACTTACAATTTGTAAATTAAAAATCATTCAAATACATATAAAAATTACAATTATTTCAATAAATACACAATAAATATTAAATAACTTGTTAAATTTCTAACCATTTCCAAATAACAATTCATTCAAACATACAAATTTCAATAATTCACTATATATTAAATAACTTGTCAAATTATTCAAACATCTAAATTAATTACAATTTGTAAATTAAAAATCATTCAAATACATATATAAATTACAATTATTTCAATGTATAAATAATATATATTAAATAACTTATTAAATTTCTAAACATTTCCAAATAACAACTTATTCAAACATACAAATTTTAATGAATTCACTATATATTAAACAACTTGTGAAATTATAATGAAATGTTTCTCTATAGTAACAAAGAATATTTAAAGAGGACTGCACTAACCTTTTCAATATAAAGAATGTTCAAAAGCCCTTCAAATAATGTATCCAATTTGCTAGCTTCCAATAAAATGAAAGAATGTTCAAAAAGCCTTCAAACAGTGTATCTAGTGATTGAATATGGTGTTTGCTAACTTTCAACAACATAAAACCCATGTTTTCTGTCAGAATAGTAGAACACACAATAGAAAAAAATAGAATATAGATCAGTAGGGACCTAAACTTTTTTTATGACCATTTTTTTGTCTTTTTATATAGTTTGTACACACTATAGCACTCATGAACTATAAAGCACACACACACTATAGTGCATATGCACTATGTGAAAAATCTCTCTCCCTATCACATCCTCTCCCATCCCATAATCTCTCTCTCACCTATCCTACTCTCTCCCATCCTCTACTCTCTCCCCCCCCATCTCACCCTCTCCCATGGCCTACTCTTCTATCCCCTACTCTCTCTCTCTCTCTCTCTCTCTCTCTCTCTCTCTCACACACACACACACACACACACACACACACACACTCACATCTCCTATAAGAAAACTTGAAACAAAAAATATAACTATTTTCACATAACCCATAATAGATCTAAAATAAATGTGTAACTAAAATCTATGTGCAAGAGAATAGACAACATACCCACAAAAATGTGATAGAAGATATAACATAGGAAACCCTCATTAAGGGAAAAACCTAGCCTCCAAAAGCATCTATCAGCGTGTATTATTCAGCAAAAATTCTATTGCAATACAACCATGGATGCTTTCTAAGCCATAGCCACTACTAAGAAATCCATGTGAACAAGCATGAATCCACACATCTTATGCCATGCTTCCAACCTTCACAAATGCTCCATTGGCTAACTTGTCAAGCCTTGTCCTACCCAAGTCTTTCCCTTTTTTCCTTCTATCTTCTCCTACAACAACTACCCTTGTGGCTTCTTATATAGTAGCATGTCCCACAAAACCATCAAGTTGTATTACATAAACCATATGCTAAAATCATGTGCTACCTAAACCTTTGACCCCAAATTTAATATTGAAGATTAATTCTTTTTTCCAATATTAAATAATTACATGAAATATTATCACAATATTACAATACAACTTATCAAGTATATCCCATAAGAATCTTTACATGTTGGACATCCATCTAGGTGCAACATTACATAATAAAATATAATAATATTATGCAATGTGTGCAACACCCATTATCTCAAAAATCTCCCATTTGTTGTATGCATTGCTTAGGGTCAATCTATAACCACATAAATGAACAATGGATAAATCCCTCCTAGCACATCCACCATCATGGATAAAAGTACACCATGTGCTCCATCCTGGTACCTGCAACAAAATCAAAGTATCCAATATCTCAAACATGAATGATCTGATCTCTTACTATGTCATTGCCACTAGACATACATAGAAGTCATCCAAAGATAGAGCCACCCAACCTGTTGCATTAGAAGATCATAAAATCATGTACCAATTGAAATGTTGAGCACAAAAAAAATGATCCAAATGTAATCAAATGTATTCCTAATTGTCAAAATATCCATAGCTAAAACAACACCCACAACAAGTGCCAAACCCATCCAATTATTGATACCTCCAAAGGTATACCAAGTGAATATCACATCATTAACATATCTAATTTGTAACCTACAATCACAAGCCTCAAAAGAAATATCTGCCACACATATACCAAGAATCTCCCATTGTAAAAGATAATGTGAAATCTATAACCAATCCACACACAACATCTCAAAAAGGTTAATCCATGTAGTCTCAAGGACATCCAATAATCTACAAGAATAATTCTTATAAAAAGTCTCCAACACTCTCCCAAGATGTCCACAACCAACAGAGGAAAGAGATAAAGGAATAATCATGTCATCTCTCACATGACATACATGAGAACAAGCTACTAATCACAATCTCTAACCAATCTCAAATCTAATGTAAGTGAAACTGAACATTTGGGAAGATAACCAAGACTAAAGAGAAACCATGCAACTCATAACCCATGTCATGTCATTCTACACACACTTCTAGATGTAAACTATATAAGTATGGTATCCTCCATAAAACCTCAATAAAGAAGCCTTAACAACACCCAAACCATATCATATAACTAATCATGGATGTAATCCTCTCATGAGAAGATCAAACTCATAAACCAATCTTAATTCAAGGAATATGCCCAATATAAAACCATCTGCCAAACTCAACCAGTATAACAATATTTGCAAATGGAGATAACCAATGCTAAACTATCTCTTAAATCAACCCTCCAGAACTAGCTCATGTACCATAGCTCAAGATCCATATCCATGAAAGATAAACATAAATATAATACACTTGAGATAAACAATGGGCTATACCTCTGAAGTAGTAAAACCACTGAGTAGACCAAGAGTGGGGAATGAGAATGCTCATCAAGATATCCAAGTCTCCAACCAAGACTTGTCTAAGAACAATCTCCTCTCAAGTCCATATCAATTGAATGCCCCTCGAACTTCCTACTAAAACCAAACAACTTTCCCAAAAAATACTTCTCTAATCTAAGAGAAATTAGCATCACCACCATCTCTAAGTATCCAGGACCACATGCAACCAATAAATTCATGCCAACTCCAAATACAACATAACAATATATCATGAAGTATCCAAATTATGATCAATGTACTCAATACCAAGAAAGTAAACCAAGATCAATGTCAAAGTTCCAACCATGGCCTCAGGAACATAAACATGACAACATGATCTAACCATCTCAACCAAAGAGATAACATGCTCAATATGAATATACCATAACATGTCAAAAAAATATGCAACCATCTCCACACACACTATGAAGAAAAGCCTCAAGATGCAACCATCTCCACACACACTATGAAGAAAAACCATCTCTACATACCATGAAGAAAACCATCTCCACATTCCATGAAGAACCATCACACACCATGAAGATAACAAAGAACCTCATGAGTTCTCAAGATCTAACCATCTTCACACACCATGAAGATAATCAAGTGCACCATACAAATGTTAAAGATGCTTATACAACAACAAGATCTAAGACAAACCTCCAACATCTACAAACACTCTATAAATATATCAATGCCAAAAAATCCCACTCAACCATGGTACCAAAGGCATCATAAAACTCATCTCTTACATGAAGATCCTCCAGGTGTATACACATAATCAAAGTGTCAATACTAAGTGAAACCAAGATCTCCAAACCAAAGAAAATATAAACCAAACCAAGAGCTAATCTTGTACTATCAGCTCATCACTTTCATAAGCTCCCACTAAACTATGCATCCAAACTATCCATGACATCATGATAAAAAACCATCTCTAACCATGAGAATCAACCAAGGCATCAAACCATCAAAGAACTCAAAGTGTACATCATGAGATCCTCAAAAGAAACCAAATAACCATGATCGTCAACCAAGAAGATATACCACCTTAACTAAATTAGTAATCTAAACCAATGAACATCAAGGATGTACCTATATATCCAATCATGTCATGCCAAAATTCATAACACCATGATAAAATCCATGAATCAAGCATCTGACTCAATGTATCCAACCCGTTAGCATAAAATAGTCAACCAGAATCCACCATCATGTCTATACCTTGTAACAACATATCATCCCTTATATAAGAAGAAAAAATTAAAAAATCATGTGACTTAGGGCATAGACAACCCAAATCCAAGTCACCAATCTGAATATGCATCAATAATGAAAGATCAATGAGTAATGACAACCCCATATCTATGCTATAAATGCAACCTATAAGTATAGACCACTTACAATACTACACAACTTGTAGATCGAACAATTTATCATACATATTCATACCAAATACTAATAACCATATCTTCATGAGACCAATATGAAATATGAACTAAGTAGATAATGACATCAAATCTTAAATCTCCAAATATACAATGTCATAAACTCACAATGCTACCATAGTTAATATATGACACAAACTATTTTGATGCAGGAGCATCTTGCATGGGAAAATTATTGAAAAATAATAATTTGGGAAAAGAAAAAAATCTGGAGGAGAGAGAAAGTGACGAAAATTAGAGGAGAAATAATTTTTTTTAAAAATAAAAAGGGGAAAAAAAGGAGAAAAGAAAGGAAAAGGGGATTTCTATTTTTGAGGTGCATAGGTGGCATAACAGAAAAAATAAAAAATAAATGGTTGTCATTCCATTTATCGAGGTGTGTGAGAAGAATTCGAGAAAGTTATGAATATTGTAGAAGGTTGTGGAGGAATTCTACAAGGTTGTGGATAAGTCATGCATGGGGTGGTAAGTGCCTATTTAAGCAAGGCATATGATCATTTCTAAATCAAGCTCAAGGAGAAGCTTGGAGAAGCTCGAGGAGTAGAAGCTCAAGGGGAAGCTTGAGGAGTAGGAGCTCAAGGAGAAGCTTGAGAAGTGGAAGCTTGGAAAGGTGAAAGTTGTGGAAGGTGAAGCTTGGAAAGCTTGGAAATTTTCAAGGTGTGAAAGAGGAGAAAGTGAAGAGTGAGTTTTCCTGAGTCTGTAGAAAGAGCACTGAATGTGAGGCAGTTTACAGCAGGATTGTGATGGACTTGTGAGTGTGTAGACAGAGCACCGAATGTGAGGTAGTTTACACTTGGATATTGGATAAGGTTGGAGAAGAGCTAGTGACTGCGGTTTAGAAACAAGGAGGTTTCTTGGTGGCTTGCGAGCACAAGTTGAGATCTTAGATGTTTCTACCAGAGTGTGGATCTGGACTAGCTTAGGCTTGGATTAGATCTAGACAGATCTTGGAGAAATGATATTGTAATTGCTATTAGATTTTCAAGTTTAATAAAATTCCTTGGGAAGTATTTTTTTATCTCTTTGTCTTCATATTGTTGCATTCTTGGTTGTGAGTTAGTAAGGGTGGTGTGGCCCTTTGTTAATGGTATTAGAGCATACCTATGTCAGTGGTATCAGAGCAATGCTTCATCATATTTAGATTAATATATCATTGAATAAACCATGACAAACTTACACCAAATCTAAACCAATGTGTAGATCTCTCTAAGAGCTTTTCGTTGACTACTCAAAGTCCAAAATTTGACTTGATATGCCCAAGTTATGCCATAATTTTTGCTCAAAATAAAGAATATCTAACTCTTGGGCTCTTAAAACCTGAATAAATGTCAAAATCATAGAACCAAACCTACACCAACTTGTAGTGTTCTCAGTTATCTTTCCAATGCCTATAAGAAGTCTGAAATTTGATATCTTGAGAGAAAGTTATGGTCATTTTACTAAAATAGTATTTTTACCATTTTTACTACAATTTTTTTTTGTGATAAAAATTTTGATGGGATTAAATTTGATGGCCATCATAGCTTGAAACTTAAAAACTCTTTCATTTCCTCTAAACATGGTCAAACTATGGCATATTATATATCAAAATTCATGAAAATTTTGACCCAAATCCCATGGTGTAGTTTATTTTATAATATAACGTAAGAGGTCATTTCTGCAAGCTCCCCCTAAAACCCTCATTTAAATGAAACATTTAAAAAATCCATTTTGTTCAACAATTTCACATGCCCAAAATCTACCAATATCCCATCATAATAGCAAACCCAAAACCCTCAGATCTACAATAAAAGAAATCATATATCTTGTCCTTTCTTTTATCCTCTCCTACATTCCCATGAATTCAATCTAGATTACAACAATAAAATCATAGCTCTGATACCACTTGTAAGGAAGCTTGTAGCAAAAAATATAATCATTTTCACATAACTCATAAGAGATCTGAAATAAATATATAACTAAATTCCACATGCAAGAAAATAGACAACATACTCACAAAAATGTGACACAAATGCTCCATTGGCTAACCTATCAAGCCTTGTCCTACTTGACTCTTTACCTTTTTGTCTTCTATCTTCTCCTACAACAACTACCCTTGTGGCTGCTTATATGGTAGCAAGTTCCACAAAACCACCAAGTGGTATTACATAAACCATGTGATACCTAACCCCTTGACCTCAAATTTAATATTAGAAATTTAATTATTTTCTCTAATATTAAATAATTCCATGAAATGTTATCATAATGTTACAATACAACTCATCAAGTATATCCCATGTGAATCTTTACATCTTGCAAGTTCATTTAGGTGCAACATTACATAATAAAATAAAATAAAATAATATAATACTATTTGCAATATGTGCAACACCCATTATCTCAACATCTGCTAC